>JARJDV010010236.1:0-10759 GCA_030264675.1 Anaulacaspis nigra
CCGCAAAGACCCGGTCGGATTTGGTCGGCGAGCTGTTCGCAATTGCACACAGGTGATACGCGCACGGGGGGCGGTAGCCGATAAGCCTGATTTAATTTTGCGGCGATCACCGGCGGACACCGACGCTTGATCTTGTTTCGCTCGCAGCGCGCCGTGTATATTCCCTCTTTTACCGTTTTGTTTGCCACTTAGATCACACACAGTGCCCGCATGGCATTGTGTTGGCTTTTCGCTCTCTCGGATGCTTTTAATGGGCTCGGCACGTTATTGGTTCGAGTTCGGTGTACTAACCATTTTCATTAATCTGATTTGTGTCGAATTGCGCACACAAACCGTCATTTATACGAAGAACAACAACAACAACGGCCCGAAGTGCCACGGACCCGGAACACAACGATTGCGGAACGCCTTCTCGCATCCAACGCCGCCGTCGCCGCCAAGCAAGCCATTGACGGCTTGAGCGGATTCGAATTCGATGCCGATAAAGGCATGCCAAAGCTATTCGAGCACGACATAACCGCAATCTAATCGTGAATCCAATGCATACACAGCGTTAAAATACCTTTATATTAATACACACCGGATAATACAATTTAATATCGAAACCACATCAATGAGAGTACGGAAAGTGATAGCGGGAGATTATTAAAAAGTCACTAAGAGAATTGGTTTTTGCGAGGCGTTCACATCGAAGTTTTATAACTTTCAACCCCATTGTACGTTCAGGCGTCCGTGCGTGGCATGTCTGAAGCCTATGGAGGGTATTTAATTAACCAGCGTGCGCCGCGAAAAAATATTAATTAAGTAAACGTAGCTACAAACGCACTCGTGCAGTTTAATATCCTCGCTCGTGTTTGTACAAAGTCATACACAAAGATGGGAATCGGTCGCTTTTTCCCGATGAGTATTTACATAAATATGCTATCATTTTCACTGCGGTCGCTTTTGCAACTCTCTCACTGCTGCGGCGGCTAGCTGGCTGGCTATATTAACTAAATGTTCAAGGGTGTGCTCGTGCCGCCCCCACGTCGCTGCGTCATATTTCGAGACGCTTCCGAACGGCGAAAACTTTGCGAGTAGTGTCCAAATGTGCATTTATGTGCGTGCTTTTCGGTCACCGCACCCAACTTGGCACATTCCACGCGCTGTACTGCTGCCGCCGTCGTCGCTTCTTTGCCGAGGATGTACGCGCGCATTTCTTGCCAGCCGTCCCCCGAAAACCCTTTCATTTGCCGCCGCCCGTTGTTTAGCCGCTGATATATGCGAACTCTCGTGTCGTACGAAAAGTGGACACAGTTTATACGAATGCTGCTGCCACGAGCAAAAGGCGAAACTTGTCTGTTTATACTGTACAACATTTTAGGGGATGTGTCGTCGACATTCCCAAACATTTTACACGCCAAGCAGAAGAAGGGTTTAATCAAACATCATTGCATGGTGTTTGGCCAGCTCGAAAATCTATAAGTTTTAATCAAAGTTTTTCCGGCACTACAACAACGACAGCACCACCAACATTATAATACATTTGCATATTTATTAGTTTGCGCGTAATTCAAGTTATTCGAGTTATTATCCATATTTCCAGGGAGCGTAGAGCGCGTGTACAAAACTATAGAGAAATTCCAGCGGCCCCCGGAAAGTTGTTGTAAACATTTCCATTGACGCCGCAGATGTTTTGCGCCATTCAACATCAGCTTGCCGAGTGGCTTGTAGTTGTGCGCCACAGACGGAGGCCTTCACCGCCCCCAAAGGCCCTTACATATTTATATATCAAAATTAAATGCAAATGTTTTCCTCTTCCTTCCTGCGGCGGCAGCGGTGGCGTCGGTCGGTGCCTCGTCGGTGGTCGATCGACAGTACAAACAAGCGAACAAATACCGGAAACATACTTGTATTATTCGCACGCGCGTCCCTGAATTTACATGGATTCGCCATGAGGTAAAAGGGGAAGAGCGACAAGCGCAATTATTACCCGGCGGCGATGCGCGTAAATTTCGATAAGATTTTCTCTTCGCCTAAAGTTTTCCGTGTTAACTTATTCGAATACGTTGCCTGGCTGGATGGCTGGCATCGTGCGGCATGCCACTCGCGCTCGGTACTTTTATGGCGACCGCACAATCAAAACCGACATTGCTTTGGAAGACGTTAATTTATATGTTAATCCCGAATACCGATGTCGGTTGTAAATAATGATTCGCGCAATTATTCTCCCTGTGCGCGGTTATAACATGATGCACACACATTGCGGACGACTATTCCTCCCGCTTGTGCTGGTTCGAGGAAAATCCCGGCTCTCGAGAGCAGCTTCGGATTTTCCAATTAATATTTATGCTTCTCCGACAACTGTGCGGAGCGCGGAGCACTCACTCGCGTCTGGCTTCATACACACCGCGCGATGCGTGTGTTTTATAGCATATTTACACACAAAATGATGATTATAATTACTCGTCTAAATATTACTCAGACTTGGTTCTAATTGATTTACCACTAATATTTTACGTCGATTAATTCACGCTTACGTTTCAAACTACCCAGAATTATTTTATTCTGAAAAGGCGTCATAAATTTGGTAGAAATAGATTTTTTATTGGTTATTTTAAATGCGCGCACGCCCTCGGCATACGAACGGCCAAATGCTCTTTGTGCGCGTTTTTCATTTAGCCCAGCGGGGGCGGTTGTATTATCACCGGTCAGCAGCGGCATACAATTAGGTGCCATACGTTACGAAGATTTAGCATCGACGGGAAAGGTGGGAAAGTGGGAAATAGTCGAATGGGCGAACGTTTTGTCATTTTGTGCGGGCCGATGGTGCACGTACGCGCGCTACCGCTGCGCTGGATTTTAAAAGGTGGTGTGCCGCCCGGCACGTTGCCGCCGCCAGCAGCTTTGTGGCATATTGTTACCATTCAACAATAGGCTTGAACGCTCGGATTAAATTATTGTTGTCCGGAGGGGCATAATGCCGGGTGACCGAACGCGCGGGCTGCCCGCGCCGATGAAAAGTAGAGATACCTTGATAAACTGCCGCCGCAATCTTCCCTTAGGGGCGCACACCCTCCATTGTACATGTACAATAAGGTGGTGTAACATTAACACCACGTACGTACGTATACACGGTACGTGAACAGCTTGAAAATCACAACAGGAACGAAATCTTGCGCCGCCATCGAATACGTTTGTTTTGTTGTTGTACGATTTATTGGTGGCTCCCTAAATTTTCGACCGTCTGATATCGTCGTGCCACTAATATCAACTATTAACTGGCGCAACTACAACAGCGACGCGCTGCCTCCGATAAACTGTCCGCGGACACAATGGGAAATTGATAAAAAGCGACCTTTGTACTGTCATGCTGCCCGCTAGTTTTGCGTTTTATCAACGCCGGAAATCAACAAGTTATTAATCTCTTTGATAAGCTTATTATCCTTCAACAGCGCGCGGCGCACTGCTAGACTAATTAATGTTGTATAAATGAGCCGTCGTTGTTGAAAACAAAGAGGGTTGAAGTTTAATTGAAATATTCTTCAATTTCAACTTTGCGCTTTCAGAAAATTTGCAAAAATTCCTAATGCATTTTTCGTTGTACTTTGGCGAATACTTAATTAAAGTAAGCATCCTGTTTTAGCATACTCAAACAACACGCACATTTTCTCAGCGCGCCCACCGCGTCCCCAACTTTTGAAATAAGCTTTCAAGATTTCGCGGTTTGTTTGCGTTGGTTTTGGCTTTGGTATTCGCTTTTATTTAAACTCCTGTTCGCGGCGTGTTCAAGTTCAACATCACCAGTTGACGTTGAATTTCTTTTGCGCGCTGGAAATAAACAACAAGAAACGGCGAAAAGCGCAAGCCAACTAATAAACGACATTTTCCAGGGAACTTTGAACGATGCTTTTCAACCCCAATTAGAACTTTGCACACTTCTCCGCCGGCGGTAACGGTGTCGACGACGATGTGTCTCCCACACACACACACCAAACTTGTACATCGCGTTTTGCCCGCTGCTTGCTTTGCCTCATTTTATTTGAGTTGCAACTGATTTTATTAAATTCATCAAACAAGTAGTTTTAAATGGCTTTAAAACTTTACCGTTTATGCGTCTGCTGGCGCAATATTGCAGATTGCACTATACCTATATTATTATATTGGAAAATGTTTCGAATCACTTTATTTATATCTTGTGATATTTCATCGTTGTCGTTTCTTTCTCATAAGACTTTGCGCCTCGTTCTTGCTGTTTCGACGCCAAGTGTACACGCTGCCCCTCGAGCATTGCGCCGCGTGTATTCGCTTATAAAATTTTATCGTTGTTTGTGGCTTGACGTTGGTGTAGTTGTTGCTATTGCTATTACTACGATTATTATTATTATTACTATTAGTCGCGAGCGATGCATTTATTACTAACGCGTATATAATACTTTAAACTTTATTCGCGCGCCAACCGAACAAGCAACGATGCCCAGCACTATAATGTGCGCTTTTAGGTGACAAAATACAATTTGCGCTCGTAATTTCGAGTTTAAGCGTGCTTGCCGGCACGTTTAATGCCGGTTTTGTTTGGATTAAACTAAAGTTAAATAGCAATGTTTGAAATAAAACAATATGGAAATTTCATATCAACTTTTCTATTAATATTATATAACAAATTGCGTTGACTACATATAGAGAAATGGGAATGACAGTACTATTTAAGGGTATATGTTTGATAACTTATCAATTTTTTTTTTCGTTTTTGTTGCTGCCTTTGCGCAGTTTACTTATTTTATAAAATCAATAGTGACTTATTTAATAACATTGGTTGAGGGTTAAAACGGAAGAAACGAATGACAAAGGTATTTCTTTCTAATTCGAGTTGGAATAATAGTAATTCCACTTTGACTAATTGTAATTTCAATTACATTTATTACTTTAACACTAACTACACGTTTGACATAAATGTGTCTTTCTCTATGCCGCAATTAATTCTCTCAGACGTTAATTTAAAACTCATTAGACAGCGCGCAATAATCATAATTAATTCGTACCCACTTTGAGCTTATCATTCACTCATAACTTGTCAGGGCGCGTAATAAACGACTAGGGTCTTTTGTTTCACGATATTAATCATTTTATCATTATTGTTGAGTGTCTTTAATGCTCCTGACAGAATGTGCCCGAATAAATATTTATTTTTCATATTTTAATTTTGCTAATTTGAAATCGTGCTATAGAAAAAATAATAATAATTATAGGAATATCAATTTTTGCCGCGTTGTGCCGACGTATAATAGAAAATTAATGAGGAATTTAATTAAATTCGTCCGAAACAATCAATCGATCGGTTTCGATGACTGTGAGTATAATGCGCGGCCCGGAAAAGACCGCGGCACGAGACAAAAACGAGTTAATTAAATATAATTTAATTGCGTTAATTAAAACTAAATGTTTTTGCATACAGATGCGAATGTGCACGATTACGAGTTTTACACCGCATTCCAATTGTTGTTTGGCGCAGCATATTTCGCATTTCTATTGTTGTTGTTTATTCACTTTTCTCATCGGAAAAACAACTATTTAATTTAAGTTCAATTAGAAGCACAATCAAACGAAACAAAGACCGCGACGATGCCGACGATACGCTGTTAATTAATTCAACAAATATTCAGCGTGTGTTTACGCGTATCTTGTTGTTCAGTTGCTCGCGCAAATGGATTGCAAATTAAAGTAAGCTAATTACGAAAATGAAAGGTTCCGCTGCGTTTTGATCCGGCTGATTGAGCACGAATAGCCCGACAGCAGCAGCCCGTCGAAAAACAGAGAGCCGTAACTGGATTACTAAAGGATTTCTTTGCCGAAATGTGTGCGTTCAACTGGTTGATTCGTGTGCATGTGCGAGGGCGGCATGCAGAGCATATTGTTAATCAATAAACGCTCGGCGGCAGTGCATTTGCATTGTCAGCGGCGGCGACAAACTGTTGAACGTCGCTATCTCGCTCTCTTCCGGAATGCATCATCATCATCATCATGGTCATTGCTGCAGTGCGTTGCGTATTTGTCCTTTGTGTTGCAAATCTATTGCACATTAAATGAACGCCCATCGAGAGACAACAGCAGTCGTCGCTGACTCACAACTGCAATGCAATAAATGCATAAATTGCCAATGCAGTAAATTTGCAATTGCAATTCGCGTTTTTATAGCGTTAAAAGCATTGCTACTGAATATTAATAAACGCCGCCTTCCATTCATCCAAGCTTTAACTACTACTACTACTATGTTTAAAGCCTTGAAGAAATATCGCGTGTTGCTTCATATTGACGTTCCTTAATTAATTAATTAATTTTTCAATTTAATGAATGCATTACTCAACTGTTATTTTCTTAAGCAGCAATATGACGTATCGCATCTGTGAGGGCTGTGCGCCGCCCGCCGCTCAAGAAGAAATATTAGCATGCGCGAAAAATGTACGAAGGTGCTGCTGCTGCTGCAACCACAGCGATAATTCATTTAAGGCGGCGCATTAATGAATATTTATACGGTTTTCATTAGTCGGGAAGAACACACAGCCGCCGAAATCTGAACACTAGCGAGAATGTTGTGTTTTTTGTACGTCGACGTGCCTTGTGCGCGCACGTTTAGTGCTTTTTTTCGTAGTCGTCTGTGTGCCAAACCGTGCCGAGGTTTGCTACCTGTAGTTCGAGGGGCGGCGATGGCGGATGAGAAGGACGTTAGGAAAACAGGAATAAAGCACAGATCCCCCTTTCGGTATCGTCGTACGTCTTCCGCTGTGTTTTCATTTCAGCGCAGAGCGTACGAGAAAAAGCGCGCTGAAAAAATATACCTACAGCTTAGCTTACGTTCAATGGGTAAAGCACATTCTATATATTTCTTCATCTCGAGCGGGGCAGCAGTCAGCCACCCCTCGGTTTTTCGTTCAGCGTACAAGTACTGCGGAGGCAGCACACTTTATTTCTTCCGTCATAGGGCAGAGCCTAACTTGAATCTACATTTTCTACTCTTCCTTTTTCACGCGTGTATTTTCGTTTTCTCGTTTTTGTCCGTCCAGAATAAAGGTTTGGATGTTATGCAAGTAGCATAGTAGTTTCATTTTACTTCTGGTACCACTTCACTTGTGCTTTGTTTCGTCCAGGCGGCGGCAACACATACTTGTTCGGGCGTATTGGTAGTATTTTAAAATTTAATAATGCACACCATTCTATTATATATCATGGCGAACTCGAAAAAAAATCCGCGTTATGCCGAACGGGGTGCGTTTGTACGTTTTTTTTTTTGTTATTAGATCTGTGTATGTGTAGGTACATAGCGAATACGAGGGCTGCTCGGCAATTTTTCATTCATTCAAATTCCGCGTGACTGACATTCGTAATCTCCGTCTTCGCCGCCCACGCGCACATCAACGCGGGGATTGAACGGAATGAATTCGAAATAATAAAAAAGAAAAATGCACAAAAGTTCAAAAGAATCTGTAATTTTAGACATTGCATTGTTCGCTTGAAATGTTGATTCGGATGTTATTTTACGCGAAATAGATAACGTTTTTCTCGTGAGGCAGTAAAGCATGTTTGCGGCCGGAGGAAAAATGTATCGTATTGATTTTCCACAATACGTATATTAATCATGTTTATTAATCGACAAAAACGCATCATGTACGGCGCGCGGAAAGAAGCGCAATTTATAACATCTTCTACGATTCGCCCTCTAATAATACACAGCAGCCGCCACCACCGACGACGCTGCCGCAACTGTGCGTTTTATACGTCATTATTAACCTCGCAGCGGTCGCGTTTTTCTACGGCGGTTGCGCTCGCATATAATGCTCTTAGATTAGCCGAGGCGAACGCAACCGCTGCGAAGGACGCCGCCAACTTGGGGCGGCGAGAGCAATACAACAGCGGCAAAACGTACAAAAGCCAGCGGGTGCCACCAATCTCATGGCTGAGTGTTGTCTGTGCGGCCACCGCCGCTGCCAGACGGCATCGACGCGCGATATCATAACAACAACAACAACGCATTATGATATTTTCCGTGACCATATTCTTCTTCTGTTGCTGCTGCTGCGCTATTGCGGCTACTGCTGGCTGGCGGTTGCTGTTCGACGTGATCGCCATGCTCATTCATTTCGTACATGTGGCGAGCGAAGATGTCTTACTCGCGTTTTCGCCGCGTGTAGTATTCGCATACAGTCGGCCAGTATTAAGCCAGCCGCGCGCGGTTTAATGGCCAATAAAATTTCCCTCGAAAATAATTAGAACATTTTTCTTTATTTATTTTTCCTGCGGCGCGTAACCGCGTGCCCAAGTCTTCTTCGTCTCCTCGTGTTGTTTTATTTTGCTTGTTTTTATGATTTTTTTTTCACCGAGCATGTAAAGACATTAGCGTATAGCGGCTTTAATCAACCCATGGGGTTTTCATAAGACGCATTTAATGTTTTCCACCCCGGCAAGTTATTGTTGCAGATGCGCGCCACTTTATTGTTGGAAAGTTTCACCTGGTAATTACGTATTAAAGTAGTGAATATTAGCTTTTCATTTATATGTCTACGTTATTCACAATGTACGGTAACGTTAGATTTCTTGAAAGTTGCAAATTTGGGATTTTAATAGGAATCAATTACATGACATAAACGCTGATTTACGATTACTCGCTTACAAGTCCATAAAGGTGGCGAGGGACGCTTTCCTGTGCTTTCATTATAGTTTTAATTAAATATTAACAGCAACCGCAATTTTTGTTTATCCCCACCGACGAAGAGGCGGCAATATTGTTGCTTTTTTTACTCGCCACATGTTTTCAATACACTGCAAAGCGACGCGCTGAGGTCCAATATAATTTATCGACATAATAAAAGTAACTATCAAAAGTTTAACTTCCGCACATAAAGTTCAATTTATATAACATCGTCCAATGGTCGTCTCTCTTCGCCACCCTCCGGCGCTTGATGTCCGACGAACACGCAAGAATGCGTATTACACGAAATGCCTAAAATACGAATAAAAAGTGTCATTACGGCGTTGACACTCCGAAATCAATGTCGGCCATCTCGCTGACAATTGGCAATTGCACGCGTGTCATTTCGAAGATAAGCTCATTTCGGCGATGTTTACTTGTTTGTGTTTTTCAACGCTAAAATTATATCTCTCGCATATGCACACACATGGCTATAAAGTCTGTTCCGTCGATTTTATATTACGCTCTCGCAGCAGACAATAAGTCATAGCCATGTCCGTCGGCCGTAAACTTAAAACGACGGGCTTTGACCGGCCCGTGAGCACGCGTGCTCGCGTCCAGGAACAAAAGGACGAGCGGCGACCTTTCGGATTTTAAAAGCCGCCTCAATAAGTCGTTGAGCGTTTTAATGTCGTTATCATAAGTCAATCTCATAAAAGTTGTGAGGAATAAAACCGAAAAATTGCCGGGCTCTCCCTCGCGCGCGCCGTACGCAACAAAGGAAACAACATATGCGAATGTTGTTGTCATCTAATGATTTTAATTAAAAACAAAGGGGATTAAGCACACGACGCACGACTGTGGTGGGAGCAAAGTTCACGGGAAGTGCGCTTAACGGGTTGCCGTATAAACAATCCCATCTTAATAATGTTAATGTGCCTCCAAGGCATCGTCCTCTCATCCCTCTTGCGGCGTTGCCGTTGCGTTTGCGATTACGGCGTAATCAACTCGCCCCGTGTTTGTTTAGACAACGACGACGACTACGATGCGCACGAAGCCATTCACACAATGTGTCCTCGCAAAAATAAGCTATTATATTATGGCCAGAAATACTCCAGTTTTAATTTGCGCCCTCAACGGCGAACAAGACACATTGTATGCATACATGTGATATGAGCATTAGATATCACTTTGGCAACGCGCTACGGCGCACCAGCAACAAAAGCTTAATTAACATTTATGCACTAATCATTACACATGTGTTAAAACCGCCTCCATTGCTGCGTCGTATTTGTGCACACTGAATAGGTACTACTAGTCGCAAATACTGGGGGCGGCTTGCTTGCCTGCTTGCATGTATGAACAATGATGAGTGATGCAGTACATGAAGTGCATCTTCATGCGTTTTGTTCTCTTGCCATCATTTCCGGTTAATGATGCAAAATGCTGTTACTTATTCCCCGAACATGCATTGCAAAACATTATTAGTGTTTGCATATAATTCGCACGAAATTTGTCGCAATTGTTTATATGCTCTTTTGTTATTAATATATAAGCAGGATATATAATGTGTCAATCAGAAATAGAAGTAGCAATCATTCAAGCGCCACAATCATGTAATAATTGATACAAGAATATGGGATTCGCGTATGGGATTCGTGTCAGCTTAGAAATTTACTTCATTTTGTGATATTTAATAATAGAAAAGTAGCAGGTTCTCTTGCGTCACAAAGCTAATAATTTCAGGTGTCAGCTGAATGATTGGAATTCGTGCGCTTGAGGGGTGAAAATCAGTTAATACTTGTATTCTTCGGAGTTATCATATCAACGCTGGCAGTTACTTCCTGCGACGAAATGACGGAATTTCGTTCTGTCTTCCTGCAGGTCTAGCACCGCCATTTATTACTTTTTTAATAAATAGCTGCTAGGCTGTGAACTCGCACGCCTAGCATTTCGCAAGGAAGTGAGGCAGTCGACTGAGTGAAACTTGCATTCGTGCTTCTATTATTATATTTCCGAAAAATAATATAAAAGCGATTCGCGGCTATAATTAGAAAATAGTTAACTCTTGGGTCTTTGCCCTGGAATGAATATTCG
>JARJDV010010241.1:0-10210 GCA_030264675.1 Anaulacaspis nigra
TCAACGAAAATATTCGGCACGTACTAAACGCTAAACGCGAAGTCAACGGCGTCGGCGGCAGCGGCAGCGGCGGCGACGGTGCCAATGGAATTGGGAAAGCGTTGCATGCAACGCAATTGCCTTCTTCGTATCCTTCCTTTTCCAACGCTGGCAATATGCGCAAATCACAGAACCGCAGCAGAGAACTCTCCAGCTCGTATTTGAACATAATTACCTATTCTGTCTAAAAAGCTTTAAAAGCCGCAACACAGCGAACGCGCACGTCCAACTTACTTACATCATCGCACCTTCTCACGGGGGCGGCTGGCGTACACGCCGCATGGCACCAAAGACGTAATCCCAACATTATTAACTCTATTTGAAGAGCAATAAAAATTTCGCCATTTCCCACCTCGACTCCCCCTTTGCTTTTCCTGATTCTTTCGACTTCCTGCTTGAATGTCCTGTGTTATCGCTCATTAGTCAACAGGCGCGCGCTCTACAAATATTTAAAATTAGACCATCTTGTTTGAGTTAATTCTTGTTACTCTCCTTCTTCGTGCTCGAGGATAATTCCAACCGCATTACGGGAGGGAACAATTACGCGCGGAATCAAGAATTGTAGCTAGTGGTTAGTGCAATAGTGTGGCAACGGTATCATTATCGTTTGCAATCGTGTCCATTGGAGCCGAGATAAAAAGATTGAGAAATTGAAAGCGAACCAGAAAAAAATATTTAAGTGGGAATTGCGCGCTCCATATTCGCAATATCGTCGTCGTGCTCTGGCACACATCCTGGAGCGGAGGAAGAGACGTTGTCATCCCATTTGTCAGGCATGTGCGAACGCCAATAAAGCTGGCAAGACGCGTGTGCGCTCGCATCGTTCATTTGATTCATTCCATATTCAGCGCGTCGGCGGGCAATTTACATGTTATCGATATTTTTATCCTCGTTATAAAATCGTTTTACAATCAGCCGGCGTTCGAAGACGCTAAGGAATTGCGTCAAGGAACAGCCAAACGTTAAGACAACGTCGACGTCGAAGGCGGCGGTGGCGGCGGGTGGACGATGACGATGAAGCACGTGTGTTGGTGCATCGTTCGATCATAATAATGACTCTCCCTTGCTCGTATGTGCAACGTGTTCAATTCGTTCGCAGTGCACAGCTAATATATGCTCGCAGGAGAAGAGAAGATTCGTGGGATTTGCTTTGTTCGATGCACAACCGAGCGATGCGCGCCTGTGTCGAAATTGAGGCGAATTCGAGTAGAGACTACACAGCCAGTGCAATAATGCTCCCCCGAAACGCGCAATCCGCCGCCGACTTGCAATCATTTTCATCCCTAACAAGCGTCTCACTCTTCCTCGCTTCCCACCACCTGGACCCTACATCTTCCCTCATCCATCCTTATTCTTATCCTGCTTCTTCGCTTCTTCGGTGCTGGTGCTGCTGCTGGTGGTAGTGGTGGTGGTGAGAGCTAGCGTTGTTGCTGAACAACTAAATCGAACAACGCTTCGGATGTGCATGTGTAATAATAATGCAACGTGCGGGTGTATGCGAGTCTAGTAATAGTAGTAGCAAGAGTTTCCAACTCCTCGTTTACCTTTACACGTAACAATAATAATAGCTCGGCGTGGAGCCAGCTGTTGACTTCCTACTGCTTTAGTGCTCCTTCCTCGCGTGGCAACGAACGAGGAAGATCTGCAAGCAAACGTAATTATATTATACAGATAGATAGATGCATAATAATGGCTGCTACTATACCAAATACACTCAAAACTTTAACGTTGCCGACAAGAACTAGAAACCCAGAAAAGCAACGCGTATCTGGGGTGGTTATTGAACCAGACGACGACAAAAATATTTGCAATTGAAATATCGGCAAACTCCTGAATTTTTGTTGTCGTTATTTATTCAGCGAGGCGTAAAGCGCTTCGGCAAGAATGAAATAACGCTCGAGATGAAATTATTATGTGTGTGCAGCGTGGGCAAGTTGAGAGCGCTACATGATTAAAGGAATTATCGAAATTCCCTCGCTGATAAACTTATCAATCTGAAGTGAGCTGCGGCGCGGCCGAGGGCTTTGCGCACACCGCCGCGGCGAGGCGTAGAGGAAGAAGAAGCGTACAAGCGGAAAGCAAAATCTCACACAGCACGCCCGAGTGTTATAATGCTGCAGAACCAGCTACATTGGAGGTGGCGGTGGCTGCGGCAGTGTTAGAGATAGCATCGCAATAGTGGCATCGTCGCATAAAACGGGCGTCGATGCTTTCGGGGATTAGCTTTCGCTTCGAAAAGAATTGTTAAGTGGCTGTAGCGGCAATTCCCGACGCGTTAATATTGCACACACCTTCAGTGTTGCCCGCATTGCCGCCCCTTCCCATACGTATGAGTGTACGTGTAGTTAAACGCGGCCAATGTACAAAGGCATGCATCGCCGACTGCAGTGCGGGCGGCAGTGGTAACCTTTTGAATTCTAATTCGCGTTCGCATTCGCCTGAAAAATATTAGAACTGACAGATTCAAATTTAATGCCGTATCACGTACGTCCCATTTCCCTAGCGCACAAGAACCAACTGCTTATCAACGATAGGACAGGAGAGCTCCCGCTTAAATTTTATATGTGCACTGCTGTCATGGGAATCCCATATACGTTTCTTGCTCGACTATTTCTTTAGTTCTTCTTCAGCGGCGGTTGGCGGCAAGTCGCTCCTCACTAGCGCGTAACGGATTGCGGCCGACTGGAAATTGTGCTGTCATATTTATTCATCGCATGCTGAGCATCCACTATAAAAATTTTTGCACGACAGTTTCCTCATATCTTTCTCTCTGTTTATTACTTACTCGTATGCGTGAGTTGTTTACCTTGCGCGTGGCGTAATCACGTATAGATGATGTTGGCTTAATGCTGCCTTACTGCCTCTCCTAAGTTTCTATTAAGAAGTTGCTACGTCTCTCCGAGAACTCCCGCTGGCATATACCTATCCCCCATATCATTTCTGGTCGCTGCTGCCGCTCATTTTGGACAAAACAGACTTGTGAGAATCAAGCCAACGCTGCTTGGCGAGAAAGTCAAACAGCAAGAACATTCTTCCTCATTCGATATGCATGGGGAAACTTGATGGCAATTCGAACACTCACCGCGTTCCATCTCTTAAAAGTGAACAATTAAGTCAACTCGAATTGAAAATTAAAATACTTGCCGGAATTTAAATTGTATCAAAAATTAAACTATTAACATCATTGAATTCTCCATAAAAATGTGATTCGGTTGATTTACTTAACTTGCTTCTGCAGCAAGCGCCAATGCTCATTGAACTCGCGAAGCGAACGAACCGACAACAAAACTGTTGTACGCCGAAGAAACGAAGCGATGCATTTACATAATTGAAGAAGCACATGAAAGTTGCTCTCGCGCCCTTTTGCTTTCCACCGATCGAGGATTATACAGGCGCGTGCAGAAGATGCTGAAAAAGTACAAGAAAAAAATCAACACTACCACCACGAGCACCACCACCTCGAGCGTGAGTCTTCTCGTCCTGCGTCCTTTCGACATCATTCAGTTGTTCATTCTTATTTCGAGTTGCTCGCTGCCGTGTTATTTTCAACTTCGTCGGGGCCCCGACGTTTATTTAACTTCATTTAAACTTGTTCCAACATTCTGCTAAACAAGTACCTATTACGAGCAAGCGACAGGGGCGGCAGCGACGGCGGCTGGCTGCTCGTCAACTTCTTCCGCCAAGTGGCGCGCGGGGAATGCGCATCGAGGCGTGGAAGCCATGAATCCATAAAAGAAAGAAGATTCAAAACTGACCATGATTTTCCCACAAAATTTTCCATCATCTGCCTCGAATGTTAGGCAGAATATTTCTCTCACACGAGAACGGCTGAAAATAGGTCAAGTTATGGTGATAAATAATATTTTTGGCGCTGCATTAGCTCGAAGGATAAATAATGCTCAATGGACGAGAAAAACTTCTTAACGCGCATAACGAAATAAAAGCTTTGCGCGCGGGAAATATCGAAGAGCTAATCAAACGTAAAACCCACTTGCACACAACACAAAGCGGCGATGAGACGAGGCGGCGGAAAGCTAATATGTTCGAATGACATGTCGCACTCGCTTTGCTGTTCATTTCCTCTTCGCGTACGCGTGCGGAATGCACACAACTTGTTGTTGCTGTTGCTGGAAATCTATCTGGAAGAAAAGTGCAGCGAACGCAATATGCAATTTCGACGGTTGAATGTGGGCCAAAGACATTTCCGCAGCGGACAGCATTGTTTTAATGAGATTATTAGAATATAGCGCACGAAATTCGCGAGCGAACCGAGCGAATACATTATGACAATTCTTACTTGCTAATTCGCGGCCGAGTTTAATACTCCGGGTAATAAATTCGCAATTTTATTGCCGGCAGCGCGCAGAGCGAACTTTCATTTATTGGTGCGCGGCCAATCGCGAGCGCAATTCTTTTCGCAACTTATTCACTCGACGGCGAAAAGTTTGAGGGGGTGCGCAAACTCGGCCAAGAATTGCATACGCATCTACCTCTCTACGTATGATGATGTGCAAGCGAATCAGTAAATTATCAACAAATATCACTCAATTGCGCGCAGTTGAAAATGCATTCGCAAACTTTCCTCCGTCCAGTTTTCCATCATAATGAAGCCGGCGGCAGCGGGAAGGGAAATAAGAGAAATCAATCACGATGCTGCAGACTGTGTATAGTGCATTTGCGCGCATTCGTCAAGTGCTGCTTCAATAGATTCTTTACAATTTGCGCACTTCTTTGCCTCAATTTTCCAACGCGCAATTCACGCGCACAACGAAAATGAAAATCCATGCGAATCGAAACGCGACTAACCAATTGCTATAGCGACAGAGACAAAAAACGAGGAAAGCCAGCGGAGCGCACGAGCGCGCTTTTCTGTGCATTATTATTCGCGAGCGTACAATGTGTGAATGTTAAATACAAAAGCGCAACGACGGCGGCGGCAAGGGAGTTAGTTCTGTTCGGCGCTCCCTCGTGGATGTCGCACATGAATTTCGCTCGTAATTGGCCGGGACGTTAACGATAATTAAAGCAATTTAAGAATTAACTGCATTACGAGCCGAGCGAATGCATTGCAGTAGCGTGTTTGTCATCATTCATCATCAATGCAATTGTGCATTTGTTTAAATGCATTCGCACAAAGCGCGCCATAAAAAATATATCGTGCTGTGCGCGAGCGCAGACAAAACACATTCAAATGCGCGTTTTACATTTATTATCATCATGACAGCGACGTGAAGATGCGAGGCACACCGCGCCAGAAATAAACCGGAGCGTTTAGCGCCCGCGAGTGAATGAAACATTTCACCCGCCGGATTAGATTAGATAGAAAGCCATGAGAGAGGGCAGCCAAGCAAAGGCAGCCAACAACACAGCAACCGCTGCCGCTGCCGCCGCCACCGCCACCGACAGCGTTGCGTGCGCGCTCGAGCAATAACAAAGCAAAGCGCGCAAGCTCAGAGTTTATCCCACCGACGTCTTGCATTATTGCCCTCGAGTCTTGCGTTTTTTGCGCGTATTTTCCCAGCTCCAACAAATCTCATGTGTCTGTCTTCTCGAGTTTTACACTTGGCTTCAACATAAAGCGACATTGCTCTAAATTATTACCTTTTAACTTTATATCACCCGCATATCAAACGTATTCAAAAGCGCAGAATTTGCAAATTCGAAAAAGATTCCATTGTGCTGTGTGTTTTAATGTCGCAATCATTGTGCAAACAAATCATAAATGCAGTGAAGAATGTACGACAACTTTGCGCAGTGGTAAACAACACGAGGCGCGCTTGGCGGCGGCAGCGATGACGACAAGTGAGCAGCGCTCACACGCTGAGTTTAAGCCCCGTGTGGCTGCTGGCTGGCGGAGGCAACAGGTCGCTTTTCCGCTTGTCTTTTCACTGTGGTACACATCGTATGCGGCTGCTACTGCCGCTGCCGCCGCCGACGACGATTTCGTAGCTTTCTTGTGCCGTTGCGCGTATAGTGGATGGCCGTTTAACTCTCGCCAGTGCTTGAGGAAAAGCACTCAACTGGGAGGCATTCATTATTTCAATACAATGAACTGCACCATTTAGCAATTTTACACCGAACTTACACACACGTTAATACGCTTGTCGGCCTGCCGTCCCCAGGCGTAGTACGTACACCAACATCGTTGTCCGTGCTTGGCTGATCATTTGTCTCGATGTCCAATAAACCCAATGAATAATGATTACCGCTAGATATACGTCGTGTGAAATAATTCCAGATAACGCTTACTTACACCGTGCTTAACCGCAACAGAGAATAAATGAAAATGCAACAACAATGGCACTCATTGTCTTAGTTGCATATTAACGCAGCACGAGAAAAGTAGCAACTCATTGTACTCACTTTTTGATAACGATCCAGCGACGAGCATACAATGATAAAGAGAGGAGAGATAGTCGAATACTCTTCTACTTTGGTGTTGGCGGCAGCGAGAAGTATATTCAATGGCTACCGGATGAAGCGGAAGCAATGCGAGGACGATTGTCGTCCGGACACGTCGTACTTACTTACTCTCGAAAACCCTTTCATTCCCTCTGCCCCATTGTGTCGAGTCGACGTTTAATACTTGTTCTCTTCTCTTCATGAAATATTTATGCGTTAACAAATCACACCTTCTTTTAAGATGTAATTGTGCCCGGCGTTCTTTCTACTTCATTACGCCCCCAAGGTTCCCTTAAAAACCACATTTTCACACAACGCGGAGATTTATTCATAAACTAAGCACTAACCTGCTATATTCGTTGAAACAACCATTGCAATCCACGTTGTTACTTGGATTGAGGTTAACCTTCCAATGTCCCTTATAGATATTCTCTCCAAATTGCTTAATTTAATCCATCACCCATCGATTCCATGATGTCACCACACTATACTTAAGATTCATAATCACTCCCGTAATTTACACTGTATCACGATTAATAACAACACAAATTTTAGAAATCACAACCAAATTGAGACCGCATGGCAAAATTTTAGACCTGCACTGAACAAGTTGAGAAGCTGAGCACCGATCGCATGTTTTCGATTACATGTGACCTGTTTGTCGATGCAATGTCACAAGTGCGCGAATTTTTATAACAAAGACGCACAGCGATGGAGTATCACGTGAGCAATGCAAAAGACGCGCGCTTTTCCATAACAATTTCAAAATGCGATATGCAAATGCATTAACTGGGGTGCTTAAACGCGTTGTTTCTCCCTACATAAATACATGAAATTCGCTGAAACAATGTAAGCGAGGAAAACAAGGCGTACGAGTGAAGCACGAGTGAAAGGCCTATAAATCTGGCTGGGCATATTTGCTACATAAATGCATAAAGACGGGCAGCAAGTCAGTTGTGCGTATTTCGTGTAGAGGTAGAAGGCTAGTCGTAGAAACACCGTCAGCGGTGGCGGCGGCGGCAGCGGCCTGCAAAGTTTTGCAAATGAATTCAATCGCAGCACTTGTGTGCGCGCCTCGCTGCACGTTCGTTTTAACAGTGATTCGGCAGCGCTCTTAAAAGTTTCCCGCTCGAGATTTTAATATTTTAAAATAACACCGCTCTTTCGACACACGTTCACCTCGCACGCGGTGGCGGCAACGTTGGCGGCAATCGTATTCCGGGCTTTGTATTCCGTAACGCCGGCTGCGGCCTTCTTCACAATGCAAAAACTCTCCGTTTTAGGTAAAACGTATTCAACGTGTTTGTATTCGCATGTAAAGATTTTTACATCTTCTCCACGCTTGCGTTGTTTTGTAAGCGAGAAAGCGAGTGATAAAAGCGATGACTATTTGAAATTCAAATACGACTAATCGTTAAATGTCTTTGAATGCGGGATTATAAGATTTCCAACATGAGCAGCATTCGAATGATATTTTTCACGTTGCGCGTGCAGCCGAGCAGCAGAAATAATTTCAGTAAGCAAAACACACGAAGCAAGCGCTGGAATGTTAATGAAGGTTGCCGCAGAGCAGCAAATTTATAGGAAAAACAAATGGGGAGCCCACAATGTGTTAATTTGCTAACCGTATTAATGCAGCAATAATAGCCTATTACCGAATTGACGGCACTCACGATCTTTTTGTTTGTTGTTGCAGCCGTCGTCGATGAGCCCGAGTTTACCGACGTCATCGAGAACATTACAGTTGCTGCCGGTCGTAACGTCAAGTTTGCTTGCTCCGTAAAGAATCTGGGCAGCTACAAGGTAAACAATGCTCGCAAAATATTATCACTTTTAATATTTATAGCACACGCGTAAATAATTTAATTATTCATTTAATGAGCGCCCATTTATAAGACGCGGCTGGTCAAAAGAGAAAATCATTAAGGAGCCAGCGACGCGTCTGAATGAGTTCACTTTTTGATGCCATTAGTGCGCCGCCCCCAACATACGCAGCAAGAGGGAAAAATCATCAACGACGCTGAGAAAAACGTGAAAAACATGCGCGCGTGGAATCATCAAGCAAACGACGCCACCACAGCGGCAATTTCACTTCGATCAAGCATCAAGCGAACGAATTCGGCGGCTGCCACCCCCGCTGCAAGGAAAAGTGCAAAGGCAACATGCTTTGAATAAAAACCGTATCCAATTTCTTTACGCATGTCTGGCGTGTTAAAAAACTAACGCCATTTACGCCTCGGCCTGGATAAGGGAATTTTGGACTTGGTGTTTTTTGGGTTGGGAATAAGTTTCCTCGATTAGAGAAGATCTCTGAGCGCAAAAAGGCAGCAATGTCTCGAGGAGGAAGAAAATTGAACGCAGATGAAAAAGCGTCTGATTTAAATCTGATCGCGTCGGATGACACGCCGGACAAAAAGATGCGGACATGCTGGACATATTGTTAAGGGGATGAAGAAAACCGCTAAATCGCTGCAAGCACGAGGACATTGGACACATTGAGCGACAAGTTAAAAACGTCAAAAAGTGCGAGACGAAGAAGAATACGTGCGAGTTCAATGGGGGAAAAAGTGAGTGAGTGACACGAGACGTTTTATTGATAAGAATAAAGGATTACCAGTAATTTTCGTAATTTTTCTTCCCTCGTCTCGCAAGTTTGCAGAATTACTACTATCCTTTGAGCAGGGACTCGTGAATTTTTAATGAATTTCTCAAAAACGCAATGTCTTTATGCATTCGCTTTGCCTGCATGCGTTTCGCTATAATGAGGCAGCAAGCACTCGAACAAAAATATAATTACGGAACGTATTACGCGATGATGAGATTGATGAAAGCGCATTTCACATCTTCACGTGCTGAAAGTGCTTCAGCGCGACGCACGCATTCGTTCGTACGTACCGCAACAGTTGATGAAAAACCGTCAAGGAGTGCAGTGAATACAGAGCGAAGAAAGCACGCCAGAGATTAATATATCGGATGATGAATAGACTCACATACTTCAACTTGATGTTGATGTCATTCCGACAGCCAACTTTTTATAAAGGATAAGTCAACAAGGAACACGCTCCACGTTTGAATAACATACTGAATGAAAAGATGATAAGTGTAATGCACGTAGCGATGATGCTGCCAGAGAAATTTAAGAAGTTAACATGAAGGAAGATCAACACTTCACACATGGTTTTCCAAGATGATACTCGATGCTCTTTAAAGAATTGAGCCTAATATCACACTTGTAACCACTTAACTGTTGACACAGGAAGCGGGAAAGAGCGAGAGCAAGAAGAGGAAGTGCTGTGTAATCTAATAGCTGTCTACATATTATTTTCATGTTTCCTTCCGTTTAAAGAAAATACCGGAAAAGTTAAATAGAGAAGAAGAGGTGTCGGAGAAGCGCTATGCTATGAAATTCCATGAGGTGGAAAATAGTTTTACACGCTAGGTCGATTGACTCTCCTAAACGAATTTTCCGGGCACTCGATAATAAATATAACACGCGCGCACGCCGAAGAAGGGTTTTGATTAATTAACAATACGCATTGATAAGAGCGAAGATGCGCGATAATTAATGAAAGCCGAGTGATGATTGAATTGTGCGCAGACGAAGCACAAGAAGAGAATAAACAAAAGCACACGTTTCGTAATGTTGATGATATGATGAGTTGTGAAAGTTTGTTGCTAATATTTGTACAGACTTCACCTGGCTGCCTGGCTGTGGTCGTGAGCGGATAGGAAATCAGCTTAATTTTGATGAAGTTCATCATGGGCCGCG
>JARJDV010010242.1:0-10214 GCA_030264675.1 Anaulacaspis nigra
AATGGAATAGAGACATAAGTGATAAATTGCGATAAGATCACGTTCGATGATAAATTGGATATCATTTGAGCACTCTACATGTGGCTGGGGATGATAATGAGTTGAATATTATTATTGCCAATACCATAAACCGGCGGCGAATCTCCTCAAACGACGAAGTCATGGCTGCGCACGTTACAGGTAGGTGGCTTAAAATTGTTGTTGTCGCACACGGAGGGCTTAATGTGAAAAGGCGTCGTTGTCAGTCGGCATTGCTGCCGCCGAATAATAAAAGCGAGACGTGCGTCGCGAACGCGAAAATACCTATATCTAATAGCGCGCTGCCTGCTGCTATCTTATCACCTGAGCGTGCAGGGCTAATTGAATGCGAAACACACAACGAGCGCGCACGCATGCAAACACTGAGAGAATAACAAAGCGCACCGGCGATAACAGCACACGAGTCCTACCGGAGGAAAACAATTTGCACTTGGTGTTTGGTGTTTGTTGGTGAAACGCACGTGGACTGTCACGCTGCGCGCGCGCTAATGATTTGAATTCATCAATTGCGATCGTGTTTTATACGGTCATGAATGACTACTTCTTATCAATTACGTAGTCGCGTGCTTCAGCGTACAAAATTGCGCGCTTTTCCATCTGATAAATGCACCGCGTGGTGATTCATTCATAACTCGTTCATCTTGTGTTTGCATAGTGTTTCGTACACGATCATCGGGAGCATCATCATCATCATCACTATGATCATCATCAAT
The DNA here is from genome assembly GCA_030264675.1 of Anaulacaspis nigra. Taxonomy (NCBI): domain Eukaryota; kingdom Metazoa; phylum Arthropoda; class Insecta; order Coleoptera; family Staphylinidae; genus Anaulacaspis; species Anaulacaspis nigra. The sequence goes on from JARJDV010010242.1 coordinate 753, forward strand.
CGCGCATCGTACGTATACGAATACAAGCGAGAGCAACGCGCGATCGCCGCATAACATGGATGACTCAATGTTTAATGAAACATTTATCTGAGCGGCGACGGCGCGCGCACCGAAGCACATGTGTAGTAAGTCAATTCCGAGGAAATGTGTGTTATGTACATGCGTTACACGGTAAGTTCGAAATGCGCAAACGATGCAGGATGATTCATCATCGACACCGAAACGGCGTGAACACACACGCGTTCGCGCGAACTGTCACTGGATGGTGCATGAATGTATTAGAATTTCCCTAAAATGACGTTTACAAATTGGATTTATAAATAGCAATCGTGCGAATTGTCGTAATCGGTCATCAGCTGGCCTTCCGCACTGTGCTATTTTTAACCGCTTTTTGTTGCTTTCGTTCGCCAGACGCGTCGCGTTTCTCGGAAGCGCACGCTTACGACACGTTGTCCTGCACACCTCGTTGAATTTTGGCTAGCTTTTTTATTTTGTTGTCCTGTCCTACGCATCGCGACTGATTGTCGTCTAGACTCTGCGTGAAATTCACGTTTTGTCACAAGAGTTTTGCCATGATGCACGAACACTATACACTTGCTGCGCGAACTGCGGCGGTTCTTTTTTGCCGTGCGAAGGATGATGATTCAACTGGCGCACGTTTCAAGCGCGTTTTCGCACACTGAACTTATGGTCAAGCACGACTCTTCGACTACCTGCAGGTTGTAAAAGAGTGGTGCAGAAAGAATTGCTATTCGTAAATGGCCATCACGTTATTTTGCTAAATTTGATTGCGGGGGAGTATTTAAATGATTTATGCGCAATTTTCAACGTAAAATTTTATTTGGTTGAGATATTGAGCCGTTCAATTCATTCAAGTGAAGGATCATTATCCTGGTTTGTTAAAGCTCGTGAATAAAAGCGGCGTAAGCGGAATGAATGAAGATATTTAATTAGCACGCGCGCAGTGCGCTCGTATATCTATTCGTTTAATAATAAAACATGTAATTCAACACGAACGTGTTATAAATACCATACGAGTTTCGTAAACATTTGCAATTTCGCATGCGAGCAACGCATCCAGATGCCTCAGCGCGTTCAGCTGCATTGGGGTGTGCTACTTTAGATAGCGCAAAATTCCTCAGAAAGAGTAAAGCGTGCGCGCACGCCTTGCCGAAAGGATCACGTGTGAGTAACCCAAGACGACTTCGTGCGATGTCGCCATCGACGATGCTTGTTAAGCCTTGAGATTCTTTAAATGATTCGCGCATATTGCACACGATACTGGGCTTTTTACCGACGAGTAATTAAATCAATCGATCAAAAATCGATTACAATCAGAAGGTGATTAATCGATTAATTGTTTATTACCTTGCGTTTGTAAAACATTTGGCGCATGTTGTGCGGCAGTAGGTTGATATCGTTCACAACCATTTTCATGAGTCCAACGTCACTTGTCACTATCGAGTCACAAAGGATATTTAATTAAACGCTGTTTTACGGTTAATTACGCGGCAATAGCGGCACTTATTGTTTGGCACTTTCGTATAAGAAGAACAGATTACTTTCACAAATGATATCATTGGTTGTTTGTATGTTTGCAATTGTTTAAACGAATTGAGGACGACTGCTGCGCGCGAACCTTACTTAACTGGCTCCTGCGTGTGATTGCTGCTCGCGTTTGTCGCCGCGCGGCTTTTTAATTCTCCCCTTCCGCGCTCCACGCGCAGATCGTACTCGTAAGCATACTTAGTAGAAGTGCACCACGCATCAATTCGCAGATGTACGACTTGTATCTGTTCCATGCCGTTTTTCAGCTTTAATCTAAATACAGAATACAAATGTATTTTTTTCTTGGTAGCATAATCTGTTATGCTCGTATTTTAGCGTATTAAAATTCTATTACTGGAGTTTATATTATTTAAAATAATAATTTTATTTAATGCTTTGAATTAGCTTTAAGGTATGATTTGATTTAATTGTGGTAAATTGTAATAGGTTTATGCGTCAGGAAATTTTTACATTGTAAGGATAATGGCAGCACAAGTGTTTGTCGCGTAATCCTTAGACGTATTTTACGTATTTGCAAAACATAGAGAGTGGTTTTAATTTTATTTATGGCAAGTTCCGACGAATTTTATTTGATCAAAATGAGTTGCCAACGCACTTTTTCCAATTAAAGTTTAAAATAAACGCATCGTTCGCCTGAATTTGTTGGCTGAAATTTATATGTGAACTCTAAAATTTTATTTCAAGGAAAGCATTATTTTTAACTGTGTTGAATACAATTTCCTATTATGTTCGTCGAATTTTGGTTTCCAATAAGTTGCAAATATTATGATATGAGAGATAGTCCTTCGGCTTTCCATAAAAGGCGACAAAATATTGACGATTATAAAAGTAAATAGAAATCGAGTAATACGTTTGCATCATCCATATGTACCTACTTGTCTCACATATTACTGATTCATGTACAGTAAATTCCCGACCTTTTCCGATAAGAGATCGATTATACGATAACATACCTTTATGATGAATTACTCGTAATTATCAATTAATTTCATAAGAATAGTAATAACATAAATAGACTGCAGGTGAGTACTAACAGCTGGATTAATTAGGTAATTTTTTATACGTGTATTTCAAATTTCAATTGTCATATTCATACATCTAGAATAACCACGTCATATGCGAATGATTCGGACATGAAAATTACAATAACAATTGAAAATAAAAACCCAAATAAAGTTATTAAATATTTGAATAGCGCCGGCAATAAGTAGTTTATTTTTCAGTGTTATCAAAGTGATGTACAGTAACAACTTTATAATGTACAGATGCATAGTTAAATGATTTCTAATCAGTGGGCATTAAACTGTCTATTAAGTTATATTAAGTTTTTATCGGTCGTCTAAGCATAGCCATAAAGTCACTTTTCAACTTTTATTCAGTTACTACGCTAAGTGCAAACTAGTACTATTCTTTCAAGTTTTGTAATTTGTGCTGCATGCAGTCCAAAGTTTAGTATAGCACTGTATAATATTTGCGATTTAAATATAGAAAATCATTAAAAACGCGAGTGTATATAAGAAACATAAATCGCGAATTACTAGTTCAGTAATGTGCTTTTCAATGCACGAATAGATACTATTTGCATACGAATAAATAAAATACAGAGATAAAATTATTTGCAAAAAGTCTTAAATTATGGCTTCGTACATTTTGTATGCTTCGGCACTATTGGCGATCATCGTAATGAGAGGTAAAATGATTGTAATTAATTCATAAAACTCATTTGTTCATCAGTTACCATAAAAATCATTTCGTACTGTGTTTTTCTGAATCATTTGCACACATATTTTACAATTGAGTAATGAACTGGATGAATGAATTGAACGGAGAAAAAGCAATTTAGCCGTCATCTGTGTGTGTATTATCTCCAAGCAATTGCGCGCGCGCGCCGCCCACGCGATACGCGGTGTTTAAGCAACCGCAACTGGCATACGTGCATGACTGACATCAATATAACAACATTCAACAATATTTCGTAATAATCCCCCATGCCATGTACACGCGTCCCCAAGTATGTCGTGCTGCGATTTCCGCTACCCACATTTCAATTGCAAACCGCATTACGTTCCGTTCAATTTCAACGTAACAATGGCAGATATGATTATTGCATTTAGGGTTTAATTAAAGCCAATGCTGCGTTTTGCGCCAAGGTAACCGTTACACCTATACTCTCTTCGTATTTTGTGGCTAGTCTTAGATTTTTGGTCTCGGGCACAATGACCTCGCAGCGTGCACTTGCAAATTTGCTGTGCCGAATTCGTAAAACATACACCTCATCGCAATTTTTAGCAGCGTAATACTAATTCATTGATCTATTTCTCGTGCGGTTATTGGTTCCATTAAGTAATAGCATTTTTCAACTAATCTTATTGACCGCGCGGCGAATGTCTGGCGAATGCTTTTCAATGCTCAAATCACTTAAATTCAATTGTACATTCGCGACCATTTGTTATACTTTCATTGATTAATTTATTAACTAAGGCAATTGATTGATAAATGTTGCCTGTTGTATATGTACATAGTGTAACTATTGGACAGTTTATTAAGCGTGTAAATAAAAATAAATAATACGCACGCACGCAGTGAATTACGATTTCGCACTCAGCAAGTACAAGGTCCAAACGTGAATGTACGGTAAAATGTAGCATTTTTTAGGGTAGTCGAACACTTGTTTTATGTGTTATCAAATATGCTGGAATTTTAACAGGATCTTAAGAACTTAATGAGAAATATGAGCAAATAATTTTTCAATTTTTCAGCAATGAAAAAGTTATGTTCTGAAAATATTTTTAGAATTATGAAGAGTAGTTAAACTCCGTGTAACTTGGAAGAATTCAATAGATTTAAATGTATGACTGTGCGTACAGTTAATGTATGTACATATTGAAATGCAGATTACTTGAGGTGACTTGCTTGCAAACGACGCGTATTTTGCAAAAACGCAATTGGTCATTAACCTCAGTTATCGTTCGTAATAACGATATTCACGAGTTGCTGAATAAGTAAACATTGCGTCTAGATTGTGCACGGTGCACGTGTTCCTATTATGACCACAAGCGAAAATTCAAGTTGCACTGCTTCACGTATCATTGTGATCAAATTGCCACCGCTTGATGAGTTGCCTTCCCATAATTGCGGCGAAAGAAAAAACAGCTTATACTACAACACCGATTTACTTTTCTCTTTATTGATACTGATTCGGCGCAATATGAGTGCTTGTTTAATTAATTAAAAATCGTAATGACTCAATTCCTCGAATGCCAGCTAGGTGGGATTAATCAATACGAAGGATGGTGCAGATTTCGAAAATGCAGATGCTGAAAATAATTTGTTAATTTTTTTATGATGCATAATTTATTAAACGAATATTACAGCTTGACATTTCGTCTTCGATAGCGATCAACAATTTATGTTCGTCTGCTTGCATAAACAAAACATGATCATGTTTGGCTCGAGGAGCGCCTCCAACAACATTATTTACAAATCGCGTATGAATCCAAGTAGCATTGAGTTGAGCATTGCAGAAGAGCGTGTCAGATTGGAAAAAAATTCCATGTCGTAAAGTGATCAATGTTAATACACAATACACTAATTATACTATCGGCTGTTTCATGCGTGTGTACAGCGACTCCACACATGCCTTGTACGTATGTATTGCATAATATCGGTGTGTGAATGATGATTTAATGATGACGTTATAAAAATATGTACTGCAGGGCAATTGGTAATCTAATACGTGCGACAGCCAGCGTACAAGCATAACGAACACGTTCATAAATTACCTTCAACTTTGGCACACCTGGTAGTAGCTGCTTAGGTTTCCTGGGTGGAACTTGCTGCATTGTCGGCGGACAACCGCACTTAACTTGAGCACATATCACCGAGTCCCCGCATTCGCGATTGCCGGATTCGGAAGAGTTTTAATCTTGGCACAGATGATAGAACATGGATTTTTTTACGTATAACTATTGGAAGCTACATTTTAAGGTCACTTTGTTTACGTAAACTTGCGCAGTGTGTTTCGGGACCCGAGACACGACTTTGTGATCGCAGCTGCAAGTCGATTGCGCATGCGCAGGTCACAGGAGCCTACACGCGTATTCTCGCTTAATTTATCCATACAGCGTGATCAATTTTGATCGATTATTATTGCTGCTCTCGATGCTAGACCACTGTAGAATGCATCGCTATATGTTGCTTTACTAGCCGACAATTGAATTCATTGTTCATTCGTTTTCAACAACTGTGAGGTTCGCTGTATATTTTTGGCGTATTATTTGAGACTCCTATTTAACGCGTTGGCCGATCTCCATTTCAAGGTGATCAGTGAAAGGCTAAAAATATCTTGTTTTAAATTTATTTGTACTCCTACTACTTTAGGCAACCAGCTAACTACAAATTACTTTTGGAACAAATTTGTTCATGTCGCAGTATGCTGAGTTGTTCACGTTAATAGCTAGTTTAAAAGTTTATTAACATATAGATTAATATTCACGAATTATACTACTAGACTTAATTTGCCATTCATGAGAGTTTGCTTTGATTTTAGATGTTGACGCTGGTAATTGGGTGTATCCTCCAGATGATTATGAAAGCGCGGTTAATTTCTCCTTGGCACAGCCCGTCACAGAAAGTGACGTAAAATTTGTGAATTTTAATACCTCAGGAGTTGAAGTTTCTCATCATAAATTAAAGAATTATCCGACAAAAGTGTTGATACATGGATGGCTTACTAGTATCGAAAAAAGTCCGTGGTATTCATTATTGAAAGATGCGTACATGGCAGATAGTCGATTAATAAATGTTATTTATGTTGATTATAATGGACCGGCAAGTAAAAAATTGTCAATAGCCGCGCCGACGGCAATCAACGTGGCTAAAGTGATTGCCAATTATTTATCGGGTCTGAATATTGATGTTGCTAATTATCACTTGATTGGGCATTCATTGGGCTCGCACGTGGCTGGTTTTACGGGTCGAAACTTATTTGAGAAGAGTGGGAAGAAAGTTAGTCGCATCACATTATTGGATCCTGCAGGGCCTAAGTTTCAGAAAACACCTGAACGAGTATGTAAGGATGATGCGACATTTGTTGATGTAATTCATACTGATGATGATCACTATGGATTATCTGAACCCACTGGTCATTTTGATGTTTATCCTAATGGCGGGAAAATCCAACCTGGGTGTCCTTCATTAGATGTTGATGGTAACCCTGTTTGTTGTTCATACACTAACAATTTATATAAATGCTGTCTCTTGTTTTAGATAATTGCAGCCATGCAAGGTCAACAATGTATTTTGTTGAGTCAGTCTTTAATCCAACAAAACAGTGTTGGCCTGCGGTTAGTTGGGAGTGTTTTAAACGGGGTAATATTTCAAATAAATTGCCGGAAATTTTTGGAGAACATGTCTCTCATAAAGCTAGAGGGGTCTTCTTTATGAACACCAATACAGTTGCCCCATTTTTGCAGTAGTTTGCAGTCGTATTTTGCGAAAATTACGTAGAATCTAGTAGGATTTGCAATTAAAAAAATCAATAAAATTCTTAAATTTTAATATTAAAATTTAATATGGAGTTTAATATTTAAAACATATCAATTATATACAATGTTGAATTATGTACTAATATAGTAGCAAATATTTAGTATAATCACATCTCTATTAAACCATATGGTTTTTCCGGGTTGGTGTTCAAATAAAAATCACCTCGAATATTTGAAGGTGCGATATCCCCCATGTAAATCTTAATATTGCCATAACATTTTCCTTCGTTAAATAATGTTTGCGAATCACAATACCAAGCAGGAAATTTATTGGATGAAATAGATTCACTGAAGTATATTGGAGCACGATTGTGACTGCAGCTAAAGTCACCCCCACAACCAGCCTGCATTCGTCCTCCATTAGGCCAAAAGTCAATATGGCCTAGGGAAGTGTTAAATCCCAAAATATGTGAATTTGTGTGTATTATATCCACAAAATCGGCATCATCAATGCTGAGGCGATAATCCGGTGTGTTATCATTAAATGTTGGTCCTGCTGGATCTAAACCCGTTATACGTCCCACCATTTGATTTTTATTTGTCCGCACGTATTGACCAGCAAAACCCATAACATGACTGCCAAGTGAATGACCTATCAGATGAAAATCACTCAACGGGACATTATACTTTTCGTTAATATTCAGTAAAGCTTTGCCAATATATTCGCCAACTTCCATAGTCCAATTTACTGCCAATGGATAGATATTCTCAGCGTATTTGCCCCAGTCGATAGTGACAACTTCACTCATATTGGTTGCCATATAATTGTTAACGGTTGGTTCCAGCCATGAAGCATTACCATTTGATTCCCACCCATGACATAGAAATTTAATTTTACGATTTTTCTCTAATGGTATTAGGTCGACTTCCGGTAGTGCGTGTACGGAAAATTCTATCGGTGTTGTTCCTGGGCTGTACCAGTAGAATTTTATACCTTCAAGAGCATTAGCTGAAATAAACGTAATATATAATTGCAACTGATGAAGCAATATAAATTTTCTTTTATTACCTGGAAAAACTCCAGCAAGGATAATGTAGAGAAATAATGAAGACATTCTAACGTAATTAGTATTGGATACGGAGGTATTAAATTATAACGCTTAATTAATTTCATCTTGGCTTATATATTCTCCGTTATCAAATGTGCAAATCATTATCAACTATTATTTGTAATATAAGATCAATGGAATTTGCGGCCAATAAAACGTGATCCGACATATTAAAGGATTTCCTCTCATATAGTTTGTAATTGTTATGTTGTTATTGCTAGTTTAAATATATCAACATAATAGAAATGCGCATTAAGAGATGCATTATGAATTATAATCTTAAAAGCGTAATCAGATTTTTTGACATCAGTGTCGCAAAGGATTAATCCTTTCTGAGGTTATTGTTCGCTCGTGTAACAAAAGCAACTTTCGTCATTTCTTAATTTATGTTTTTATCAAAGACAGTTCATTAGCTTTGCATTAGTAATATATCAATACTTGTCGTAATATTTTCACATGCTTCATTCATTTATTATAGTACAACAAATGACACTGAATATGACCTTGATTCCAGCAAATATTTTCCTAAATGGAAACGTGTTATTGTAAAATATATATTGTTTTTGTGTAAATATTGTTTTATTAGACGTTATAATTATTTGTCAAAACAAATGGCATGTGTAATTATTGCAACACAATTGTATCTGTTTTCTAATGAATTCGTAAATTGTTTACATCAGGATACAAGTTGGAAATTTCAAAATCTTCTCCACATGTTCAAACTGACCCGTGTTATTTGCAATCTCTTATTGAGAATTTTATGACACGTGCTAAAATGTACACAAGTTTGTTATGGCCATGCGAAGATTCTAATAAGGACAATTAATCAAATAAATTATTGTTAGGCGTTTGATATATTAACAGTCCCAACTGTGGGTATTTTTATGACTGTTGATTATATTTTGATTCAGACATTGCAATAATGATAAAAATCTTGAACGGATATGAATTACCTTCATGCGAATTATAATTTATGCGAGTTTGTTTTAATACAGTCGGGTTATGTACAGAAAAAATAGATCTACTGTTGCAAATAAATTACGTATTTGCCGGGATAATGTACATCATCAATTTTTTCATTCTGCTGTTACCATTTGTAATTGCAAGTAAAATTAACCGCAAGAAAAACCAATATTAGATAATAACAGTTTTACTTTTTAGAGCAAGTTAATCAGACGTTGATAGATAAATACCGCAAAGATTTTATTGGTCAAATGTTAAATGGCATACCAATCCGGTTTCCAACATCAAATAAACGATTGCAAAATAAACCAGTGGAGGATGAAGCGATTATGTAC
>JARJDV010010243.1:0-10127 GCA_030264675.1 Anaulacaspis nigra
AAAAAATTTCTTCTGTATGAATATCAAGAAAAATGATTTAAGACGTAATTTCAAGTTTAGTCTTGCACTCAACTGCGCTATAATAAATAGGATTAAATCTAGGAAGACACCAAAGACCAAAGCATTAAAAATAAACTCACTCGAAGTGCATGCTTTCAAAAACAAAAGGAAGCAAAGTAGAGTGCAATTTAATTTACTACGAAACGATAGAATTAAAATCATATAAATCGACTCACAACTCGATAAGTATGCGAAACAATTTAATAAATCTATTTACATTTGTAAGAAATATCAATCACATAACTCAGTTTTATATAACGTAGATAATTAAATTGTTTTGTTGAATTTTAATTGAATTTGATACGTTAGAACACCAACTAATTGATTTTCTTTGCATAACTCCAGCGAACATGACGTCAATACGATGCACTCATAATACACTTTGTAAGAGAAGGAAATTGAATCTTGAAAGCGCGTTTTACGTTTTTTAAAGTACTTACATTCATGCGAATGCTTTATTACGCTCGTGATGACAGTGCATTATCATAAAATAATTAGACTCGTATTACGGTAGCAGAAAACATTTAAATTTATGCATTGAACATGCAGACGCCACGATAGTTGAAATGTTTATTGCGTTCTAAACTATTAGATAACTTCAATAAGAAGCTCATCTCGTCACTAAAAATGTCCTTTTAAGTCCTTGTTCGCTCAAATGTCTTTTGAATTTATATCTCGCAGCATTTGTGGTCACCATGAACTAGTTACAACATGCATAGAAATGCAACTTGTCCTAATTCTATTCTAATGTCACTCCATGTTCTTGTGATGAGTGAATTAAACATTAATTAAGTTAAACAATTCCGTGTAGAAATACGGGAATAAATTCGCGAAAGTTTTAGAGCCATAAAAGAGAGATTGAAAAATATTGCAGTAAGTAAGAGTTGTATTATTCATGAGGGAGTTTCTGTCACATTCACAAAAGAAAGAGATTGCACGTGTTTAAATAAATTATAATACAGCGGAAATCGATTCCGACCTTCTAGAGGTGTAATTCGTTTTTATTGACTCAATCTGTGAGGATTTTTAGAGTGCGTAGGAGGAACAAAAGCATACGAAAGCCTCTTATTTTTGCAGTATTATTACGTACCCTTTAACACTTATATTTCACATCAAACGTATATTTACTTTATCTATTTTAGATCAAAGTTGTGCGAGTTAACAATTTGCCAAAATAAAATTAACCCTCCCGCGCTGAAATCACAAAGCAGTGTGTGTACTTTGCCTGCGATGGGGGTTGAATGATAATAAAGTGAAATACCTTATTTTGAATTTTCCAGGGGTTCCGGAGTTTTCGCCGGAAATGCGTTTCTCACTGGAGCCGCTACCTGGCGACTCTGGCTTTTCACAGTGGCACTCGGCGATGAAGATGGTCTCACAGTTGCCGGAGGGTATTCCACCGGAATTCCGTCGGCAGCTGTGGCTATCCCTCGCTGACAAACATCTCCAAGCGAAAGGAATCGACTGGGCGCACGTCGAACGCAACTGCTTTAGCGAATGGTCGCATCCATCTGATGGCGAGCTAGGGGTGCAAATTGTAAAGGATTTGCATCGCACAGGATGCAGTTTATTCTGCGGCAAGGATGGTAAAGAGAATCAAGCGTTGCTCAAACGCGTTTTGCTCGCTTACGCGCGATGGAATAAAGCTGTTGGTCAGTAGTGTACTTCCGGCTGTCTATTATTTAATAACTTATCACGTGGTTGGTTGCTATTTATATCTGGCAGGATATTGCCAAGGATTCAATATGTTGGCAGCGCTCATATTGCAAGTGACTGAGAAATCCGAGAGCGATGCGCTCAAACTGATGATCTACCTGATTGAGGGCGTCCTGCCGGATTCGTATTTCGCCGATAGCCTGCGAGGATTGTCCGTGGATATGGCTGTCTTCAGGGAACTTCTGCGCTCCAAACTACCCAAACTCTCCAATCATCTGGACACTCTGCAAGTTGCATCCAAGGAAGGTACAACTAGCTACGAACCTCCACTGACCAATGTCTTCACCATGCAATGGTAAGATTACTACCACTTTGACCTTTAACCAATTAAAACTAAGAGCCGACTTGGGAGCTGCATAATCCTCGAGGCAGTAATTAAAACGTCCTTTGTGTTGCTTTCAGTGGTTAGTTGTCTCAAGTCTAAATTAATTAAATAAAATGAATTCTCAGCGGTAGCCGACGCAAGGATAATATTTTCTCAAAGGTTCACGCGGAAGTAATCAGTGCGCTGAAATTGCGGTAATCCGTCTTTAGCATTCAAACGGTTTCTAACCACGTAACTAATTTTAACGTGGCGTTAAGACCTCATTGAATTTCCAACCGTGAATTTCCAACTTTGCAGAACTAAACTATAATTACGCGTTTTTGTGCGCCTGCAGTTAAACAACTTTATCTGGAACAATCTCGAGTGTTCTTTAAATTTTCCATTCATTCGAAATCAAATTTCGAAATATAATAGATTAAACTTTATCGTAAAGTTTTAGTTGAATTCCAACTAAAATAATGATGTGAAATTAACGTTAGTAATCGATACTATCATTTCGTTTACTAAATTTGAAATTTGCCAAATTAACGATTTGCTAGTATTACTAGTAAATGAATCGTTCATTTATGATTCATTTAACTTTACCGCAAAACATCATTAATAGTTCATCATTAATCATAAATTGATAACAGAAATTGTATTCGCGTCATATTTTAACTCATAAATTTTGTAGGTTTTATTTTCTTTGGAAATTATGAAAAGCATAATACTCCATTGGAATATATCACGTTGAGACTAGGGATATTTTTGCTCGGAGCGCTGAATTATTGAAGTACGGATTATAAAATGATTACGCCTGCGGCCCTTAATAATCCCTTAAAACTCCTTGATGCAAAGACTTAATTATGCATTTTGCTCATGAACACCTGAATTCGATTGCGTTTGTTTTTGTTCAAAAGCATTGTTCGCATTCGCGTTCTCTCAAAAGAAACAGTTTCATTAGAGCTCATGTTTGTGGGCGTAAAACCGCTCACTCATCGCAAATGTATCCCTAATAATTTCACCGCATAATAGGGAATGCATACATACGTATTTGAAAGCATCACTCTACGAATTCAACTGAATTATCCTTAACACAATAATCCACATTTAAGCTCTACCGCTGTTCAGCTAAATTTAGTTCGCCAGGATCAACACATCACTGATGATGTTAATGAATTATAATCAATATTCTATCATCAAAATTAGAATTGCACGAAGCACAATACTTGAATAACTTCAAATTGCTATTTTAACTAGATTAATTTACTTTTAACTAATCCAAATGTTTTAGAACTTTTGCATACGCGCGTTGACATTTTAAATTAAATTATCTACTTGTTTTCTAACAATGTGTTTCAGGTTTTTGACCTTATTCTGCAATTGTTTGCCACAACCAACAGTGCTCCGAGTTTGGGATTTAATTCTACTGGAGGGTAATGAGATCCTGCTGCGCACTTCGCTGGCGATTTGGCAGGTTCTTGCTGATCGGATCATGACGGCGAAAAGCGCGGATGAATTTTACTGCGTGATGGGCGTCCTGATGCGAGAAATCCTCGAATACGATTTAATCTCGGCGAACACGCTAATCAAAGGAATTGTAACAATCGGTCCACTGACGGAGTTGAGCAGTTTACGTGAACATTATTTGTACAACATAAATCCGTGGGGCTGCGCACCGCCCACGGCAGGCGCAAGAAATTCGGGTCGTAGTCGTGCCTATCCGAAGGATAACAAACTGGTGCTAGACATTGGTGTTCTGAAGAAGCAATACACAAAGCTGAAACAACGTCAGCGGCAGGCGCATATAATTTTTAACAGTGCAGTGACGCGGCAAGCACCCCGACCACCTCCGGTCGCCGTCAACCACCTGCTTCTCGGGAAGAGCGCACTCGTGCCGGCAAAACGAATGGGTCCGCCGAAGGGCGCCATTCCACCGCCGCGACAAAAGCCAAAAGTTGAACAACCACCGCCTCCCACCCCCCGCACACTCCTATGGAAAGATACGCAACGCCGCTCCTCATCCTCATCGTCTTCTTCCTCGTCGGACACCGAACTGTGTGATGATCCCAATGACGACGGTGCTTGCACGGATGATGAACTCAAAAGTCAATTGCCCGATGACAATCTGCCTCAGGCGTCTGAAAGCACCTCAGACACTTCATCAACAACAATTGCAGCGCCTGTTGATGTTGCAACAAGCAAAGAAGTTGATGACCTAACCAATAATCAAAGTATAATTAATCAAAGTGATAGTGATAAACAAGAAGCTCTTATGATATTCTCGGACAATATCCCACTAGCAGACTTTGTTGTTACTCCGCAAGTTGTTAGTAGTATCACGACCCCCATTCCGGCTGCGGATTTGTTAGAATTTGTTGAACCTCCCAATGCATCCAACAGTGCCACCAACGAGTTGTTTTCGATGGACGCATTCCAACCCCTTGAATACGTATCGTGTGATGACTCAACGCTACGCAGTGATATTTTTGATAATACAGACTGTACGAACAATGACTATTTCAACGTGGACATTAAGCGATCCGACAGCCTGCCCTCGGAGGACGGGTTCGACTTTGAGAAGTTTCTCGAGGAGCGCGTGAAAAGCTTAAAGGTGAAGCCCTACTCGAGCGACGAAAGCCTCGATGATATATCCGAACAGGAGCGAACCAAGTACGCAAACGCGCGCAAGAACAGCGTACGTGCGCTTGAGATCATCCAAGAGAATTCCTTAATTCTGCATCGCATATTGCAATGCCAATCGCGCCTCACACCAACGCCCCCGCCTTGCGATGATGCCGAGAGTGGTGGAGGATTAACAGTATCCGCGACAATAGAAGAACGCGATGCTGATGGAAAGGAAGCTAATTATTATTTTAACGAGGGTGGAAATGAAGAGGAGGATGATATAACAACGCCTACAAATCAGCCACAAAACTCGATGATGCTGGAAACTTTACAAACCCCACAAACGTCACAGTACGCCAATTTCTCTTCATTTATTGCAGAGAAATATGATGAAAATATCATTTCACCCACGTCGGACACCCACAGCACATATATCACAGCGGTCGAGCAGGGAGATGAAGAAACAAAACAAACCACGATGGACAGCGAGATGCAGAAATATTTAGCGACGGATTATGGAGCTGTGCAAAAAGAGAAGGACGATTTTAACGAGTTTTTTGTAAATGTGGACGAAATCAATATTGGCGACGACATCATGCTGAGCCAGCCGAAAGTTGGCAACGAAAGCAAGATCGATGGTGAAGAGGATGAAGATACCGCGTACATAAACCAATTCATAAGTAAATACAATTACATCTCGAAACGCAATCATGCAAACGAAGACGAAAAACCGGATAAAGAAGAGACGAAAACAACTGATATTTTATTAAAGTCATCACATATTGATGAACTCCCCCCCTCGACAACACATAACGTTTCCAGCATAATCGAAGTCGATTACAATCTGAAAAAGTACAGACATAAATTGGGCTCCCCTTTGGACGACGATGACGACAACAAGCCCATTAGTTCGGAAAGGTATCAAACGTCGGACGAATCAGAAAGCCATTCGAGCATTATGAGAAGTATGGATGAGTTGCCAACGCAGGAACTGATCGAGATCGATAAGAATTCAAAGTATAATAGCATTCTGGAATACAGCCGTAATCTGGACGAAAAATTCAATAATCTCATATTGAGAAGTCCCAAACTGACGCGATTGCAAACCGATAAGCTGCTCAAATCGAATTACAGTCTTGACGTACCTGAATCCCCTGGCGGTGATTTGAATTGCACATCGTCGCAGCACGAAGACAAGCCGAAACCGTCGCAGTCGTATACGGACTTTCGGAATTCCTCAGCGGGTAATCTGATCACCACCACCGAGGTGGATCAGAGTGCGGAATCGATTCAGGATCCAGTCGATGTCGATGCGCTAATTGAAAGTCCCAATCTAAAGTCGCCTAATCGCATTTACAATCCATTTCCGGTGAACATTAGCTCGCGTCAAAATAAGGAAGTGCCATTTCGTCTTGGCCTTTACAAGAAATGATAAATGAGCAAATTTCATACATCCTGTTGTTGTTTTTTCTGAATCTTATGCTTCACTCCCTACTATACAAACCAAGACTGGAAAAACTCGGTATAATATTTAAAGTATTAATTAATTACTTAATTAATTAATGAAAAGCATTACGAAACGACCTCCAAGCAAATTCTTACCGAGAGACTCGAGAAAAGGCAAGTTACTTCTCCATTTCTTCGTTTTACTATTGTCTATTATGTACAATATTTATAACAAAAACTGTGATTTGGATGGCGCTTTTTAAGTGGCGCTTTGAGCGTGAGAAGAAATTGATGATGAATGAATGGATGATGAGAATTTTGGCTGCTGTTAAATGTGCCACGTCCTTTCAAATATGAGACAAACAAAACTACTAATTAGGAATGCATTCATAAGGAAATTATTCTAATATACATTTACTAATTATTTAAAGAAAACAGAAGGAACACTTGTTATTGTAATTAGTAAAAAATCAAACTGTGAATACAAAATGCAAAGATAATATTATTAAGAGAGAAAAAAAGATTAATAAAATCTTGAAGAATTATGAAAGTCTCTTTCAGCAAACTTTTTCGCCCGAAACTAATTAATATTCAGTAAGTATTCGATAAACAAGCAAAAATTTCTTCAATTTTTTACAGCACAAACAAATTACACGACAAAAAAATAATATGCTAAAAGGATAACGACTTAAATTTACAGAATTATTTACAATTTAACTTAATACTTTAAAAATATGTGTTGAGAAATATTTTAGACAACATATTCGGGAAGAATTGGAGGACATGTACAGACCAAATGTTTATCACCGTAAATATCATCAATTCGCGAGACAGTAGGCCATATTTTAGCGTCGGGAGTAACAAAGTCTGCCGGGAAGGCCGCCTGTTCACGTGTGTAAGGACGTTCCCATGTACTACTGATCACCTGCTCCTGTGTGTGCGGTGCCATCTTCAAGGGATTAACTCGTATATCCATCCTGCCGTCTTCGATCTCTTTAATTTCAGCTCGGATCGAGACGAGCGCGTCGCAGAATTTATCGAGTTCCTGTTTGTCTTCCGACTCGGTCGGTTCGATCATGAGCGTTCCAGCCACCGGCCACGACATTGTAGGTGCGTGATAGCCGTAATCCATGAGCCGCTTCGCGATATCGACTGCTTCAATGTTTGCCGTCTTCTTCAGTTCACGAATATCGATGATGAATTCGTGCGCGACGAGATTAGACTGCGGACTCTTAAAAAGCGTCTGGTAATGTTTCTCCAATCGTTTAGACATGTAATTTGCATTTAATATCGCGACCTGCGTCGCTTTACGCAGTCCCCGACCGCCCATCATTTTAATGTATGCCCAAGAAATTGGAAGAATTGCGGAGGAGCCAAATGGTGCTGCGCTCACTACGCCAAATGTGGTAGAATTCGCGCCCAAGGGATTCACAACTGGATGACCTGGTAGAAATGGTGCCAGGTGCGATTTTACGCCGATTGGACCCATTCCGGGGCCGCCGCCACCGTGCGGAATGCAGAATGTTTTATGCAAATTCAAATGCGAAACGTCACTTCCGTAATCACCCGGCCGGCATAATCCAACTTGCGCATTCATATTCGCACCATCTAAATATACTTGACCTCCATTCTTGTGTATTATTTCGCACACATCCGCAACCGTCTCCTCAAATACACCATTTGTTGATGGATACGTGATCATGAGACAGGATAAACGATTTCGGAACTTTTCGGCTTTACTCTCCAGATCTTTCATGTCAATTGATCCATCACTACGTACTTTAACAGGTTCTACTCGCATGCCTGCCATTTGTGCACTCGCAGGATTCGTTCCATGGGCGCTCACAGGAATTAAGCAAACATCACGATGTTTATCGCCCTTCGCCTCGTGATAGCATTGAATTGCACGTAGACCGGCGTATTCACCTTGAGCGCCGCTGTTGGGTTGGAAACTAATCTTGTCGTAGCCGGTGATGGCACACAAATCTTTCTCTAATTCATTAAACAACTGTTGATATCCCAGTGTCTGTTCCAGCGGTGCGAATGGATGTAATTCGGTGAAGTGCTTGAAACTACATGGCATCATTTCAGTGGTCGAATTCAATTTCATTGTGCATGATCCCAATGGGATCATACTGTGGACCAGTGATACATCTTTATTTTCTAGCACTTTCATGTAACGCACAAGCCTAGTTTCGGAGTGGTGAGAATTGAATACAGGATGTATCAAGTACGCCGACGTCCTATTGAACTCGCTGCGATTAATCGAACCTTGACGCACCTCCTCCGGGAGTTGGCTAATGTCGATCGCCTTCTGCGAACTCCCGAAGATATACAGTAAGTCATCGACATCCTCCAAGGTTGTCGTTTCATCCAATGCCACACCAACATGTTCGCCATCGTCAAAATACCTTAGATTAACTTTCTTCTCCTGTGCGCGCTGTTTCACCTCAGCAACGCCGATTGATGGTTTAATTTTAAGGGTGTCAAAGAACAATGCGTTTGTCAATTGGTTACCGTCACGCTGCAAGCCATACTTCAATACAAGAGTCAAGTTATGTACTTTGGTGGCAATATCTTTTAGACCTTGAGGGCCGTGGTAAACAGCGAACATTGCTGACATGTTTGCCAATAAAGCTTGCGCGGTGCAAATGTTACTCGTGGCTTTGTCACGTCGGATGTGTTGTTCGCGCGTTTGCAATGCTAGACGATAAGCGTCCCTTCCCGCTGCGTCACGCGTGACACCGATCATCCTTCCAGGCATTAATCGAACGAGGCTCTGATGGCAAGCGAAGAATCCCGCATGAGGTCCACCGTAACCCAAAGGCACGCCGAAGCGTTGCGATGTCCCGATCGCAATATCAGCACCAAACTCGGAAGGCGGTCGGAGAAGACATAAACTTAGCAAGTCGGTTGCACAACACACAAGCGTTCCATTATTGTGTGCATTTTCAGCAACCGTACTGAAGTCCATTACATTACCATCAGTGTCAGGATACTGGAACAAAACGCCAGCAACATCGTGATTGGAGAAGTCAGCTTCGGTAACATCAACAATTTCCATAGTAAGTCCAAGCGATTTCAAACGTGTCTCAACGACAGAAATTGTTTGTGGATGCAGTTTATCAGAAAGCAACATCTTTCTGCGCTTATTCTGGCGAAAACACAAAGACAATGCCTCTGCAGCTGCTGTACCTTCATCTAAAAGTGATGCGTTTGCAACTTCCAAACCCGTCAGTTCAGCAACCATTGTTTGATAGTTCAGCAAACTTTCCAAACGCCCTTGAGACACTTCGGGCTGGTATGGAGTGTATTGAGTTGTCCATCCAGGATTTTCGAAAATATTTCGCATTATAGTGTGTGGTACGCAACAATTGTGGTAACCCATTCCAATGTATGATCTCCAAACTTCATTTTTCTCCGAAATTTTTTGAATGCGCTTAATTAATTCATATTCACCTAAAATAATATTTAAGTTAGTAACTCATCGTTATCTTATATAATAGCCAGTTATCAAAAAATTGTTGCTGAGACCCCCAGTCAACAATCATATTAGCTTTTGACCCTTAACTGATAAACGCAACGCAATGTGAATTGTGTTGTTGACCAGTAGTAATTAAAATTATTTACTTAATTTCTGATACTACATTCTGATAAAACTCAATCAACATCAAAAGTTTTATCATTTTATGACGTTGTATCTATGAATAAAAAAAATTATGCGCTTCGAAAATTACTTACTTGTGGGTTCTTCAATTTCTAGAGGTTTACTGATCGCAATTCTTTTTGGCACAGCATTTTCCGTTAATTCGTCCAAACTCTGCAATGATTTTAATTAAATCACATGGAATGTTTAATCAATGCTTAATTAAATTTACTTACTTTATAACCGACTAAATCTAACATTGTAACAATATCACGGTCCCTTGGACCAATATGTCTTCGGGGAAAATCATCTTTTTGTGGAAATAAT
>JARJDV010010247.1:0-16853 GCA_030264675.1 Anaulacaspis nigra
GCATACTTCACCGCTACAAACCGTTTCTCGCTCCTCAGACTAGACCTCCTGCTGTGTGCTTGTTTCACTCTTTGGATAAGCATTTTTGATCAATTGTTTTTGCTTTTTTACATAATTAGAAAAAAATTATAAAATAATGTAAAAAAAGCAAAAATAATTGATCAAAAATGCTTATCAAAAGAGTGACACAAGCACACAGCAAAAAGTCTAGTCTGAGGAGCGAGAAACGGTTTGTAGCGATGAAGTACCTATGCGATTCCTCGTAACTCAAAATTTGCTCGCATCTCAAACAAAAATATCGCCCGCTCGAGAGATCGTATCTTGAAAATCTCGTAAGTTGGGTCACTCGTATGTTGAGGTACCACTGTATATCAATCTATATAAACACTACAAAATACGAAATAGTTCATGGTGATTCAGTGTAATATCATCATGGGTACAAAAGTTTACACTATAGTTTATTATTATCTTTAATGCTCAAATTTAGTGCACGACTGAGCAAAACTTTACTATTCTAAAGGCTAAAATGACTAGAGACAATCAAAGGTGTTCATTTTTCTAGATGTGCTTTCCTAACCCACTCTATTAACGGTCACTGTGAAATGAAATGGAAATTGATTGTGTTGTTAACACGTTTGAATGGTGAAATGAGTAGCTGAAGTGTTTCAACATTATTTCTTTTAAACTGGTCTCTTTTCTATTGTAGCTTTAGTCTTTTATTTAGTCAATGTATTAACTATATCTGCTCTTTAAATCTTCTAGAATAAATCAAGTCTTACGAAGGGCAAACACCCGAATATTTGTACTTGTTGAAATAATAATTATGGTTACTTTTAATATGAAGACAAACTCAATATTACTCCATTTGAGTTTGTAAATGAATTCACTTAAGCTCAGATTTAATTTCGGTATTGTTTAAGGGTTTTAACGAGAAATTTGCTTAAACAAATGGCACAAAACGTTCTGTAAAATAATATGCATATCTGCTCAAACCGCACACGGTTTATTTAAATATAAATCATACGCAAACAAAATAAATTAATACGTTAGACAAATAACCGGCGAATTAATTTCGGAATTTAACTCGAACATAAATAGAAATATTTATGCAGCTCGCTTCATTGTTAGGTATTAATTAAAACTAATCCGCTTGGTGCTAATTGCGCGCCTAATTTCTCAGGAAGAATTAAACGTGTTTCGTCCGAATCTGAATGCTTTGCGCATTTCAACAAAGTTGGCACTTGAGCTGCTCGCAAAAAGGATTAAAACTTTAATGAGAATAAATGTTTCTCATTAGATGCCTGTGTGCGTGAAACTGCACTGAAGGCGTTTTTTCTTTCGCGGCTCGAGAAACGCAAACACGCAGTGCGCAATGGGCAAATAGACTTAGCTTTCAATTACGCGTCGTACAATTCGCGCTGCGCGAAAATTCGGGCATTTTAATGGGCGATACCCACGCTGCCAGACGGCTTTAACAATGATGAATTATGAAAATTATGAAAAGTATGCTCTCTCAGCGGCTAATAACGTTCGTTAAAGCTTGCAATGCACGCTCGCCGAAAAGCGAAATCGAAATAGAAAAGTTTGTGCGCGACTTTTGCGACTTCCACCTGCGTAAAACAAAGTGGAGTGGAGGCCTGAATTTACCGGAAAGTTTTATGCATTGTAAATTCCAGATTAGTACTGCTGTTAGTATGAGATTCCGCTTTACAAAACTTTTTCTTTGCATTGAGCAATGACCAAAAATGAGAATATAAAACAGCTGTTTAAAAAGGCGTTTTTTTGTAAAAGTTGTTTGAAATGAAAATTAACTACTTATTTATATTTTTAATCAATATGTTACCAAGGTTTAAAATAGAAATATACTTAAAACACATTTTAAAATGCAAATGTTAATTACGTGACGCGCGGTTGAAAAATAGAGATACAAGTTATGAAATATCTTCTTGGACTTGAGCCAGACGTTGCGTGAAGAAGAAGGAGTGAAAAGAATGGTGAAGCGAGATGGCAGCAATGCAATGAAAAATTGACGAGGATGAACAAATATAAAGAAACTGCGGGCGGGCAGCTGGATAAATGAGCGAAATTAATTTGCTGCACTCTTCTTGCGCACTGCTGATGTATCATTCCATGTTGTTTTGGTCTACGCGAACATTTTAAACAAAACTATCCCCAAAGCTTTCATCGTTCCGTTCAATATTACTCGAAATACCTCGACGGTGATAAAAATAAAAATACGAATAGATGAAAATATCATTCGTCTATGAAGTGCAGATAAAACATTCATTAATATTTATCAAAAGAACCAAACGAATTCACGACAGCATGAATTAAACCAAAAACTCATTACATACGAAACGAAACGAATAGAAATGTAATGTATAAAACATTTGAATGCATATTGCGCAAAATGATAATAATAAACTAAGTATTTCTTACTTTTGCGTAAAGTTTATTCCATACACACTGGTAAAGTTAAAGTAATTCTATACAATTTTATGTAATTCTCCTCTTGTGGTTTGCATGCAACTCTTTACTTTGTTAATTATTATATTGCATAAAATAATAGCAGGACGTTTATGCGTATAGAAAATGGAAAAGTTGTAAAGACAATTCGTGTATTTGCAAGTAAATGAAGTTGGATGCGACAAGAAGATTTCCTTACGACAACTTTAACAATGTTGGGAATTTAATTCGGGTTTGTTTCCTCCTTTTACGATCCGCGAAGCAAGCAGTGCACAGCGATGACGATGACTCTATTGTTGCAGTTGTAAAATATTTTATATTCCAATTCGACAACTGCGTAAATCACAATGCGAAATGAGCAACTTTTCCTTAGGGGATGCGATATGCATTCGGGCATGAATCAACACGCATTTGCATGTAGAGCGAGTTGAGTGCAGTGTGTGTGTAAAGTTCTTAAATATTTTACTCGTACTAAACGATTTTGTAAAGTAATTTACTGCCACGAACATAAAATCGGATTGGAAACGAACGATTTTTAGACGCAGTTGAGTTGAAACTATATCGTTCGACTTTGAAAGCAACTACATATTAAATTTCCGATTAAAACGTCAATCTGAAACTGCGCGCTCTGAGTGTTTGCCAACAAAATTTAAAAGTCTTCACAGGACGGCAGGCATTGGTTCGCTCAAAGTTTGCGCAAACAAGCAGGGAGAGGTCATTTCGTAAAAAGTGACTTTCCGTCATCGCAAGTGTAAATTTCAGTAGCAAGTTAATACGAAATTTACCCAACTCGTAGTAAACACAGCGGATTAACTTCACACGATATCTGCATTTCTCACCCGTATTTTCCACACTTGCGAGCGAATTCAAGCAGCATATTCGAGTGACACGAATAAATCATATCGCTTTTAGCCTCATAATGTGCCTAGATGTTGGGATTGTCCAAAGATTTCGAGTAAAAGCAGCACTCTGATTTACTTTATACTTGCGGACACATTAATGCATTCACTTTACGTATTTGACAAATTTATGAAATAATTTACAACCCGATGCGAGGTGTATGTACTCCCCATACGCGTCTCGCAGGCAGGAATAACTTCAATTAGCTAACACATATTTTCAATTACCATAAAACAGGAATACATCACAATGAAGTCTGCCTGTCTGCCTGCCTTTTCTATAATAATGTCACGTGTTTGAAAGTTTCGAGAGGGAGCGTTCACGAACTTGAAGGCAAAACATAAACAAATTTGTGTTTTAAATTGCGCCTGGCACTTTAAACGTTTCTATGGGATTTGAAAAATGTTCAAACGTTTAAGCTCGTTTCGAATTCCGCACTTCAAGTAAGTAAATTAAAACTTGTACGAGAAGCAAGTGCGAATTATTGCGTTGGATAATTAAGCGCGATTTAATCATTAGCCGATTGCTTTATGATTAATAAATTACAAGCGCAATAAACACGTTTTTATGTCACGATTAAAGTTTTGAATAATTCTGAACGAACGGCGAATGAAATTTATTTCTTTATTAAACTGCTATGCGCCATAAAATTGTAATGAGATCATATTGAATGTCGCATTTTTACGAGCGTGTCATTAAGCTGCGGGGTAAAAGTCGGATACTGCAATTTTAAATTTAATGTAATTTGTGCGCGTAAACAACAGCGCGCAATCGAAAAACAGCACAAGACTTTAATTTAATAAAAATACGAAACGCGTGGAAAGTCTTGAGTTGAAGCAGCATGCAGTTGATGTGTGCATAAATCTGGTCTCAATCTGTGCAAAGCATACATATTTTGCACGTGCATATACAAACGAGAGAGCAAGGAGGGCACATGAAGCATCATGACATAAGGGAAGAGACACCATATTTTGCAAAAACGGCTGATGTCATGCACGCATGGAAGACACTCCCGCAAGAACAACAAGAGACACAATGAAATAGGGTGCGCGAATGTTTTCAATGTGCTTCACATATGAATATGGCTTGTTTTGCTTGCCGCCTTCTGCATATTCTCCTCGGCTAAATTGCGTTGACATACAGTGAAGACATTTTAATTTAGGAGTCGACATTGTATGGATGCTTGGAGCGCTAATAAAGTTAATTTTTCTCGAATTTTATCGCGATGAAACGGCTGTATTCTATGGGCAAGGAGCGTGATATAAAGAATATATCGTTGAGGATATTGTGAGTGAGTTGTTGCTCCGTTTGCAAGCACAAGCAGTAGAGCATTTTCGCCAAGAAAGGTTTACGGGTCGTGAACCTCTTCTTTGCACGCACACAAAACGCTAAATGCAGGAGCAAAATTTTCTTGAAAGCTTTCTATATAGAAGTAACAAAAATAGGAGTCAAGAAAAGTGAAAATAATAAAATCATTTTCTCCTGTAGTTGAGTTATTCATAGTATGGCATTTTGTTTTTTTTTTTGTAGAAATATTTTGCGTATTTTGTGAAATTTCAGCTTGGGTTTAATTAAAATACGTTGGAAATTTAATCCGAATTGACAAACAGGTAAAAAATTAACTTTATGAAAATAAGATATTGAGTTACAGGAGCTGTGTAAGAGAATACGTGCAATTTTCGAATGATTTAGGCTGGAACGAAAACCGAGCACAGGGTAGAAATATGAGCGCGTATGGAAAGCAATATTGTAATACGTTCACTTATTGGATGCACATGCACATACGCTTGAATATTTACATGCAGTTGCATGCAGACAAGATAGTTTCTTTGGATATATTACACGCCCTTTTGCTGCTATTTTTAACTGAACGAGCGTCTCTCTAGCTAGAGCTTCTTTGAAAACTGCTCCAGTTCATGTCTATGAAATATTAATATAGCTTCATATTTTCCATGTTTAATCAAATTCGAAATAGGTTTAGAACTCGACCAAACTATTTTTGAACTCTGATGGAATTACATTTCCTCCTGAAACTGCGTTGAAAAATTACTTCCTCGCAACGGTTTGATTAATAAGACGGAATCTCATTGTGCTAGAAAGCAATAATACTATTAATAATTAATTTCACTGCGAGAAGGAAGAAAAATTCATTCGGAAGTGAGGAGTATTCAAAGAATGTGACAATATGAGAATTGCTTTCATATTGTGAATAGAAAACTATTCGTTCGGTGTCAACCAGTGAAAGGGTCCAAGCATTCCAAGAATTTTCGAACAATTTATTCCCGAGGGATCCATTATTAATCAATATTAAATATTTTATGTTTTATTGCATTGTTAGCAATTTGTTGCAAGTTGAAAATTTACAATTTTGTGATAGCGAAGGAATTTAATCTTTATTGCTTGGAATGACCTGAATATTTTATGTAAAATTCGAAACTAAAAATAGCAATTGTAGATCATCAGTATTAATAGTGGAAATTGCAATAACATGAATTGGATCGTGCATATCCAATGAGAATTAAAAATGCAATTATTAATCTAATAATGCACCGAATTATTGGATTAAACCGTTTAATATTAATGCACGAAAGCTCATAAAATGATGAAATTCGACTGAAATTCTGTAACTGCGCAATGATTTCCAGACACACAATTTGCCATGATGATTATGATTTGTTGTATTGAATATTCATTGCAATGAAATTGCATTTTGAATTGCGTTGCGCACGCGGTGTATTTGGCGAGTTATAACGCCGAATTGATGAGACATTTATTTACTCATTACGCACACTCAGTTAGTTCCAAAAAGTTGATTCAAATTCCCATTTGGTTCTCGCTGCGAGTTTCCCTCGCAATTACAGTTTCGAAATTGTGAAATTGTGTGTCGCGCGACGACGAAAAATTCCATTTCAACTTTTAAATATGTGCTGAAATTAACTATGATGCACAGCTGGGAATAAGTAATATTAATATAGCTCTTTAGCAAAAAATTCGTAAACCTTTTTGAGTAATGTTGTCGAGTGCGCCTGGAACGTGGAACGTGTCTGTAAATTGTAAGGTTTCCAGTGGGAGAGGCAACTAAGAAAGATCCGTTTATCCGGCCTTGCGGTGCGCATCATATGCCAAGTTGGACACATGATCCAAACATATGGCACATGGCACGTGCTCAGCCTCATCATCTTCGTCATAATCGTTGGCAGCGTATGCATCGCGCACCCACATTGAGAGAGTACATTAAATCCGCTTTGAGTAACTCCTTCACATCGTTTGCTTTACTTTCATGCTCACCCTATCCTCCTTCTTCAGTCAACTGCTACGCTTTGAGATTCGATGCCGTTCCCTGTTCACTTGAATGTTTTTATAGTGATCATAAGCTCAATCAGTTCATCACTATTATACAGGGTGTTATTCATAGTAATTAAGAAAATTATTTTTGAAATAGATAATGATATTTAGTTGCAAATCTAAATAATAAATTGCAGTAAGAAAAGAATTTGTTAAAATGAAATTTACGAAAACATCAGTAGGTAAAACTCATGGTAATTATTGATCATATCCATAACCGTAGGAGAACAGTAATGTCAACGTTAATCGTTTACCACATCATGCCAAGAACTTGCTTGCATTGTGATGACTTGCTGTTGATTTTAGTCGACTTCTCCCTGCATAATTCATAGAGATTGTAATTCGTCGCCGACATTATCATTAGGTAAATATTATGCCAGTGGCATGAACTGCCACAAACAAGCCAAAATTAGCTTTTCTATATAAAGCCCTACTTTGACATACGACGAGTTAAGGATATTATAATATAATATTTAAATTAAATTTATATTTTTGTATTATTTATAACTTGGATGAATAAATACTAAGCATATCAGGTGAGTGATAGGAATAAACATCGTATGCATAAGAAATAAAAAGAATTAGTGACCATCACACGTCACATATTTGTATGAAACGAATGATAAATTGGGCAAGTTGATAAAAAAATTATGAAATGTAGTGAAATTTTCATATTTGAACCTAAAAATGTCTATTTCGTCTTCAGTTCAAATTAGTGTTGAAATTGTTGCTAAATTCTTGATCAGATATACTTATAAATTAAAATTATTAATCTCTTGATTGGCAAAAAATCTTTTAAAATGATAATATTGAAATTTACGAATTTACGAAAAGAATTAGTCAGACGTCACACATTTGTATGAAACGAATGATAAATTAGTCAACAACGATAAAAAATTATGAAATTTAGTAGAATTTTCACATTTAAACAAAAAAATATTTACTTCGGCTTCAGTTCAAAGTGGTGAAATTGTTACTAAATTCTTGATCAGATATACACATAAATTAAAATTATTAATCTCGTGATTGATTATGTTTAAGTTTATGTTGTTGATTGAAATCTCAATCAGAAAAATAAGAAATCAAAAGGGTTAGTGACCGTCACACGTCACACATTTGTATGAAACGAATGATTAATAGGCCAACAATGATAAAGAATTATGAATTTCGTGGAATTTTAACATTTAATCTTAAAAATGTTTATTTGGGTTCCAATTGAGCATGATCAAATCTAGCTACTCGTTAATTCCTTATAAGTTTGTCAATCTAATATAAAATTTAAGGCAAAAAAAAGACATAATATCAGGAAAACTCAATTTGAAAATTATTTTCAAGTGAATATATTGGAAAATTTTAAACCCTAATTCCTTATATTTTTAATTATTCGAAAATAGGTAAATGTTACGCAATCTTATAATTCAATTTCTTTATTCTTTATAATGTTAGAAGTTATTGAATTTTTAAATTAAAACTAGTGATTACTCCTCTCTGAGACGTCATAATTGTTCAACTTGGAGGTCAAATTGTTGCTAAATTACTAATCAGATCAAAATAGAATTTATATAATCATAAATTAAAACTATTAATCTATTGATTTGCAACAAATCTTTTAGAATGGCCATTTAAGTTTATGTAATTTCCGAAAATATAATATTTTAAATAAAATTATACTTTTTTAAATTTATAATTTGTTTGTGTGAATGATAAGTCAATCAGTTGAGTGATAGGAATAAATATCCCATGTGTAAGAAATAAAAAAGAATTAGTGTCCGTCACACGTCGCATATTTGTTTGATATGAATGATTAATTGGCCATCATTAATGATTCCGTTTGCATTGATGTGTTTGATGAGCGTATTTTACGCATTCGGACGAAATGCATTCTGTCTTCGCCAGATGGAAAATAAACGCACGCGCGTGCAAATTCTGGACAGCTTCACCTATCAATACGTCAGATAATAACAAATTGCCATCCATAATCGTATTCCGTGACGCATTATGCCAATAAGTAACACTTCATCTTTCATGTCCGAGCAAACACGAATTTATTACCATTGATTGCGCAACGAACACACAAATAACAATTATCTATGCAAATACACACGATTGCAGTTTTTAATTAGACAAACGTTAGCATCAGCATTCTGCGTACGGAGTAAATCACCTTCAACCGATGGACACAAATCGCATTAATTACACTCATTCGCATTAAATATCACTTTAGTGATGCATACAAATCACATGGATTATTAATTCGCTTCGTGTAAAATTATCAATGATTAGTAAGAAACACAAATTGTAATCCATCGGTATCGTGTGATGCGCATCGAAAACCAGGTGGATTTAATGTGGTCAACCTCGAGGGAGGTAGGGAGCATTGATTAAAATTACTCGCTGTTATAAATAGCAATTACTGATAATTGCTACCTCGAAGGGATAAAGCAACGATGCATTTATCATTGTTCGCCCGCTGAGCGTATTTGTAAAATGGCTGCTATTCCAATTAAACGAATAGTCATTTTGTATATAATTGCTGCTGGAATTTACAGCGGAATGTAATAATGAGTTCGCTCGGTATTAAATTGTTTAATTAATTAGTTTACTATGATGCTCATGGATTCGAATTATTCGAATTGTTGTTGTCAGACTTTTAGTAATCAAATTTGTACAAATTTGCAATTAAATAAAGCGAGATGCGGTAAGTGTATAAATAGGCTTTTATTAATGTAATAAATTAGATATTGCAATCATATGTTGAGTGGGATAAAATAAATATCGTATTTCCCTGATCAAAAGATGCATCGACGATTTTTAGAAAAATGTATTTTAAAGTGATTTTCAGATTACTTTTGTTTATTGTTAACATAATCCATTCTAACAAAATTGAGATCTATACAAAGAATAGGAAAGTTAATGATACCTTGAGTATTCTGACTACTTACAAGATGCATTTAATGACAATTTAATGAGTAAATAATGTCTTAAAGTTTAATTACTGTATAAGATGCACGCTAAATTTAAGTCAATTTTTCTAGATAAATTGTCACGTCTTATAGTGCTGAAAGTAAAATAAGTACTACCAAATATTATTAATATTAAATCAATGAATTAAATATCAATAATATAAACCGAAATTATCAAAATGTCATTTATAGTACGCATGCGCTAGAAATGGAAGTGGAAAGTTATATTCGCAACGACCAAACGTCTATTTTTTGTTTAAACATACTGGAGAAAATAACAGCCATCATTAAAATATGATATCAGTGCCGAAGTCTCTATAAAAATCATCATCGAAAAGAGAATTGCAAGAGAAAAACAAACTGCATGGTTTTGAGGTTAGATATCTTATATTGGAATATTGCATAGAAGACATCAGTTCACATGGCATCGCATAGACATCAATGAAACATCACATAAATGTTAAAAGATTTCACGATGTAACATCAAATTGTGAATTTTATAGTTCATGTTGTATAAATACAGATATTTTAATTAAAAATAGTTATAATGCTCTTTAATTTTCTTTGATTTATTAACTTATTTATACTATTCCGAAACTAAATAAATAAGTCAATATTCTTGTTTAATATTAGGGCCTCAAAACTTGCTATTAGGTTTACACTTGCCCCACATATGCGAAAAGATATAAGTGGGAAGATATAAGATATAGTTATAAGTGAAATTAACGTTTTTATCAAAGCGAAATCAAGATTGATAATCCAAGTAGTAAATCTTAAAATATGTATTACAAAACAATCTAAAGATATTTGGCTTCAAAGTCAAACTTATTAAAAATACCTATGCATTTACCCCTCTCCACCCTAAAACCATTGTTTTTGTTAAAACATTTTATGAAAACAGCAAATATTAACCGTCTTTGAAAAATATTAAAATAAAGTAACAAGAAGCACGCGATAAAAAGAAGAAAGTCTCTCAAAATGTAGGTAAGCAAGTAACGAAGGGTGCATATTAAATTTTACCAGCAGGCCTTCCGTCGCGTTTACTTGTCAGAATTCTGGTGCGCTGCGTCGCGTCGCTTTTATCCCGTCAGAATTTCGTCTGCTCGGTTATAAGGAAGTAAAAGTATCGTTTGCATTACATAGATACTTTAACCGTTAGCATAATACGCATCATCCATGTATAGACTTTCACTTTCTGGAGGATTTCGTCTTGGCTTTTGTTAGTTAAAGTTGCTCTAATTTCACCAAGGTTTCAATTTTGTTTCGCGCACAGTACGTGCACGTTATAAACAGAATCGCTGTTGATTACAGCCCGCCTTCCTGATTATATCTTAGTTGGCTCGTGGAGCACTTTGTATCGTCAAATTATAGCTCTGAATATGCATAATCAGTAAAAGGGAGTTTGTTGCACAGTTGCTTTCGGTGATGATATTAAAGCAATTTCTTTCTTTTTGCGTATGCTAAATTTAATAAAGTTTGAAGCTTTTGTTAATAATTACATGTAATAAATCTTTTACTAAGGAGGACAAGACAATTTTCTTAAGACAAACGTGAAAAGGCTGAAAAGTCGAGGGAGCAACTTGTTTTTTATTAAAATTGATTATTCGTCGGTTTCTTGAAAAAATAGTCTCACGATGCATGGTGTGCCTGACGAAATTCATGTGGTGTTAACGTAAATTGACTGAAATAAAGATCAAACGCTAAGGTGCCGACCACGTAAACCTCAAGTCGCGATTGAAGTGGATGCTACTAATGTATGCTGCAGTTGCTTCTTGTATACACAGCCAAGGGAATAGGCAACTACCTTGGGAGTAAATCGGGATAGTTGTCGGCTGCGTAAAAAGCGAGAATCCAGAATTGATTCGTAAAAATACATTCGGCGCTTAGCGCGGCAAAAGCATCGGATGTCGCTAAAGTTCAAAGACGTAAGGAGCATATCCTTTTTCTGAAATGTAGCAGAACGGTGTCCAAAGTGAAAAACATTCAAAAGAAATAAAGTGATATTTCTTTTAAAATCGTTATGAACGTCGCAGGAAAGTGTTATTAGTAATGTGCCTCAAAGTTTGATAAATTTTGATTCACTTGAAAAAGTGGGAAAACCAGGTATCTATGATAAAATGAAGTACATATATTATTAATGTTCTGTGGTTAATCTTATTAAAATTTTGTTTAAGAAAGAGTGTTACGTATTGTGATAAGACGTTGAAAGTTGTTAAAGTTCAAAGACGTAAAGAGAACATCTTTTTTCTGAAATGTAGCCGAACTGTATAGGTGTCAAAAGTGAAAAACATTCAAAAGAAGTAGAGTTATATTTACTTTAAAATTGTTGTGAACCTCGCAGGGGAAGTCAAAGTTGCATTAAATTTCAAAAAGTTATTAGTAGTGCTCCTAAAAGTTTGATAAATTTTGATATATTTGGAAAAATCAGGTATCTATGATAAAATGAAGTATATGTTCTATGGTTAATCTAACTTTGTAAAAATTACTGTTATGCAATTGTGATAAAGCACTGAAAGTCGCTAAAGTTCAAAAAAGTATGGAGCATATCCTGTTTTTGAATTGTAGCAGAAGTGCGTATGTGTCAAAAGTGAAAAACATTCAAACGAAACAAAGTTACTTTTGCGAAACAAAAAATTGGGGAGCATCACAAGGGAAGTGAAACATTTGTAAAAGTTATTAGTAATGTTTCTAGAAGTTGTGTACTTTTTGATTCTCTTGTACAGTTTTATCATCAATCGACGATAAAATGAAGAATGTTATTAATGATTTATCGTCTATCTTATTCAAATATTTTGCAAACATTACTCTCATCTATTACACAGGGTCGTATGTTAATAAAGTTTAAAAAATGTAAGGAATATATTTGTTTTAAAAAATCGAGAAACATGGCAAGACAAGTGAAATTTGCGTTATATTTGTGAAATTAGTAATATTTCTAAAAGTTTTATATCATTTTTGCTTTTCATGTAAAGTAATCATTAGTGCCCTCTAATAATGTGATGTATTAATGTTTTATTGTTTACCTCATTCAAAGAAATAAGGAAAATATTTTGTTTTTGAAATGTAGCGGAATTGTATATGTGTCAAAAGTGAGAAAACTTTTCCTTTATAAAATTGGGGAACATCACTAGGGAAGTCAAACTCGCTTTATATTTCTAAAAGTTATTACTAATATCCCTAAAAGTACTATAAGTTTTTATTCTCTTTAAAGATATTATCATCAGTCTTTTATAACTTGAAGAAAATATTATTGTTTTAGTGTCTATCTTATTCAAATGTCTTGTAAAAATTACGATCATATTTTAATATTTAATTTTATCATTATAGAGATAAATTCAAATTCCTGTTTCTTCTATGATCTGTTTTAATAGACTTAAGTAAAAATGAAATTAAGAAAAGTAAACTAAGATTTAATGTCTAAGAATACAGAAATCAAGTCTGTTTTAACCTCAAATCGTATCGCACTAAAGCAGATAAATTTCAACAGCAATTGAAAAACTAAACAATTCAAAAATTAATTAAACTGAAAACTAAAAATCAGTGTTAACAAGTACGCAATAATAATACTTAATTAAATTTGAAAATGGAAGGAAATTCTAAATTAAAATTGATGTCCTTCTGATTATTTTGATCTACGAACGAATGATTTCTGTTGATAAATTCAATTGAGTTATTAAGTTATTATCCGACCACAGAAACCACACAACGTATCGCCAACAATCACTTATTACTCGTGTTTATTAACTACGTAGTTACTTAGTATGTACACTGGATATGTACGAATGAATTCACTTCCGATTCCTTGACGACTCAAGCGAGCGAGCGAGCTCCGCTAGTAATCGGCAGTCAGTTATTGAGACTCATTTGGCGTCTTCGAACGCCTGGGGCCCGCAAACCTGCTGTTGTTTTCTACTCATCCTTATCGCACGCATTCACCGCCGACGATATTTAATTATTCCACTCACTCGCATCTACAATTCGTAATGTGCTCAATGTTGTGTTATGCCGTAGTTGCCCATTGAATTCTATAAACTAACTTCAACCATGATGATGTCCTAACGCGCATAAAACAATTTCGGCCGCAGTCATCCGGATGTTTTTTACATGCATTCGGTCAGACATTGTCAAAAAGTCTTTCAGTCTATTGTTCACTTTCGAAATTTATTACTTTCGGACGCACCAACACCAACAACTGCTTTTTGTTAAACAACACTAAATGCCAAAACTAAAATTGCGCGCTCCGAATACTTTAAATTTATCGCAGGCAAATCGATTGTATCAATATTTTATAAAATGGCAGCACGAATGCAGTGCATTTCACGCGGCGCGATGCAATTAATAAATTCGCAATCATAGATGCGTGGCGTTGTTGTTTATGCGGCCCCGTTCATAAATAATATATATATAAATAATGCAGCATGCAATTTATGAGGATTTACCGCTGTTTATGAACTTGCGATAGACTTTAGCGCGGTAAATAAATAAAATATGTTCGCAGCCAAAGTGCGGAAGTTAAAATTCAATTCTTCAATGCACACGGCGAAAGTTTATGTGCGCTGCGTTGGATTTAATAAAAAATGCCCAACTATAATATAAAAGCTTTCCCGCGACTGTTATATTTTTACGATTTTGATGAAAATGTGGGAAATAGTTTTAAATTTTATGATTTTCCATTTAACGTATGCCATTTTATAGGATTATAAATATATTTGCATTTTTATTGCGCGGAAAATACAATTATCTACGTTCACCGCAGACGCAAATTAATCTACGTTCGCAAGTTTAATTAACAATTAAGGCTGATTGTCTTAAGCCAAATGAAGAAAACGGATGTTTTCGATGAGAGCATCCCGGAGAGTAAACACGTTGACTTTGTGTGTGCACGCGCGCGAGCTTCACCTGACTAAAAACAGCGCTGCTAACCCAGTAAGGACAAACAAGGATAATCGTTAGTGGGTTACTAACGAGTGCGTTTCGAATCAAATGCGCGTATTCGTAGACCAAACAAAACTTGGTCTGTCTGTGAGCGTAAACAAGCGCGCGCGCGTGCAACTGTTCATCGTGCACGTTGCATGATTGATTAATCGGGCGCAATTGCAGCATGGAATGCGTGTGTTTTCAAGCAAGAATGCATCTCCCCCGCAGAGAGATCGAATATTTGTGTATTTTCCAATAGTCTTGCGCTGGTTTTATTTCATTGCGAGCCAACTAATCCGGCGAAATTGGCATCGCAATATTTTTTGATTTCGCTCGCCGCGCGCGTTCGAGTATTCGAATCGCGATCAAAATACAATAAGGATCGCCAGCGCAAATGCTGAAATTCTTCTCGATTCGTGAAATATACGAGCGCAATTCGCTCGATTCCTTATTCTTTGCGCACATTTGGGAAATTGCCGACTGCAATAAGCGATAACGTGTTTCAATTGTATTCAACTTGAAAAATATACTACTTGGATTAATAGTTGGTCTAATGAAAGCTCATTGAATAATGCACACACTCATTCTGTTTAAACTGGAAGTTTTTTCAGGTTGAAATCCCTTTAAACTTTATATCAATAGCGGCTGAAATGTTTCAGCACGTAGAGAGCGCGCTTACGAATATTTAACGTGGTTATTCCGTTGGAAGGGAATTGAAATGTACGTAGTTTGATTACCTGCGCTACGTGTGCATATCTAATAGAAATTTCCAGCTTTCAAACATTTATCCGAGTGCACATTCGCGCATGCGAAGAGCCAAGCGGGCGGCGAATCTTGCGGATGCGGTCATACGAATGTAGGATGAAGAAGTAAAAGTTGAGTGTAAGCACTTGATGTGAAATTTCATTTCGCGTCATGCCAACACGTTCGACACACTTTGCTATGCGATATCAGGCTTTACTATGCAATAATAACAAGCAATAAAATTTCTTACTTCACCATAATTGCACTCTCCATTCACGATTATTACGTACATAAAGTGCTTTTTGTTTTTAATCCTATGCATTTGCATATAAAAATTGAATTTAAATACCAAAGTGTGTTTCGTGGCAATAGACCATTGTTATCATGACAAACTTGACACATATACGAATAGAATAATAGCGGGGGGCGATAGGAGAAACTAAACGCCCAACGGATAAGATCTTAATGCGCTATCATTGTCATTAGCTTATCGCACGAGCAGTTGAAATGGTTGAAACTCACCAGCGTCAAAGTTCTCCTTGAGGCGGCGCCACTGTCGCGCCTGGTACATGGAGTAGAGCGTGATGATGAGGAAGAAGAGAAGGCATGTGAATACGGCCATGGTGAGCGCGATCGCCTGCCAATCCCAAACGATTGTCTCGACGTTATTGAACGGCGCCGGCTGCGTGTCCTGCAGTTCGGTCGGCTCGTCCTGAGCCCCATGACGCGGGCGCTCGTCCTCCGCCACACCATGGTGCTGGTGGTGCGCGTGATGCTGGCGATGCGTCTGGTGGCGGATGTGAAACACGCTGAGCAGCTTGCTCACCGGGCCGCAGACTGTGTCCCGATGCAGTTCGCATGGCTGAAGTGTAATCAGTCCTTCGGTGGCGTTGCATCGCGTACAATTGACGCATCGCTGCAGCTCGTGCTCCAGGTATTGCTGACCGTGCTCGCAACGATGCGAATGCGACGAGGTTGAGGGTATATGAAACAACACCACGAGAAGCACCAATACTGGCAAGGCAGCCCCAACCTGAAAATTAACAAAATTACAACATTAACTTACAAAAAAAAACTATTCCAATTATAAGAACAGTAATTTTGTATATGCAGTGGAATGTAATAATGAGTTGGCTCGGTAGTACATTGTTTAATTAATTAGTTTACTATAATGCTCATGGATTCGAATTATTCGAATTGTTGTTGTCAGACTTTTAGTAATCAATTTGTACAAATTTATAATTAAATAAAGCAAAGTGCAGTAAGTGTATAAATACATAGACTTTTTTTATTAATATAATAAACTAGAGACTCGCTCCGACTTCGCACGTCCCGCAATTTTTAAATCTGTAATATCTTCGAAAATATTCATTTGAATCATATGCTGTAAAGGGCCATATGGATCTATATTTAATCAACAATGTATTTAAGGTATTTAATTCGATAAGGATTAATACTGAATTGGTTAAAATCGCTTCGAAAATTAGCCATTATTTGTCGTAAAAAGTAAATGACAAA
>JARJDV010010257.1:0-30336 GCA_030264675.1 Anaulacaspis nigra
AATTTTATTAAATTCATCCAAATAGTTAAATCCACTTGACAAATAGGGACAGCAACGTCTCTCGCAAACACTAATTTTATTTTTCCTCCTAAAATAAATGTATTATTTTATTATTTACTCATTGATTAAATAATTTACCCTAAATCATTTTCTGCGGTGCATTTATATAAATCCATACATACATTACAAATGTGCTGTGCTAGAATTAGTTAATAAGATCAATTAATATCCTAAACAAATTTAATATAAAAATTTACTTACAATAGGCAAGTGCCAAAAACATTAGGACTAATAACAATTTAAAAGACATCCTTACGCGACAGCCGGAAATGCAAATGATTACTAGGCCGAAGAAGAGTTGCACGTCGACAACTTTACATTGCGAAATGATTAACACAACCAGATGCAAAATGAATTACTTTTAAAGTACCTATATATAACAGGTAAAGCAAACATGTTAATGTTCATTCTACGTGTAAATTGCTGTCTCACACATTAATGTAACTCAAATTAATTGTTTTCATACGTGCTTAAAGATTATTCGTTGTGCTGGCCGGAGTAAATATTAAATGCCTTGCTTAATTTATGTTTAATTTTTGCCTGCTTGCATTGGTTGATAAGCGTAACTAGCTGTTCATTGCTACTAAGTTAAGGTAAATGAGGATAAGGATTCAAGGCGCAATAAGTAAAATAGAATTTGAAAAGTAATATGCTCATAAAAGTATAGGTTCATTTATTTAAACTACAAATATGGGTCGTAAAGTTCTTCTAAGTACATAAAACTACTTCGCCTGTATGGACAGCACAATTTTTCACATACACGGACTGCATCCGGTCTAAAAATTACAATAGTAGAGTCAAATATGACTTAAGTTGTCAATAATAACATCTTACCTTATTTGATGCGGTTTTGTACACTCGTAAACACCCATGCATATGAGACAAATGTGTTGCGATGTGGCTACTGAAATGTTGTATTAACTCTTGATACTTTTCAAATGTTTTACACTTACATTGTACGCAAAGTATTAAAACATTAATTAATAAATTTCCAAAAAACATTTTTATTCTTAACGAGTATATATTCTTTTAAATTTACGTATAATAGACTACGTTTTAAAAACTGAATTAATTTTTTGGTTGATTTAGTTTTTTATCTACTACAACACCACACATATTTTTCGCCTTGCTCGTTGATAAGTTTAATAAATATTTACTTTATTTCTTATTGTCTTACATTTTATTACTAGATTTACATCTGTAATTTTATATTCAATAAATCAGTGAAATTGGTGTAAAAAAGTACTTATCGATTAAAATTCAGCGGAGTAAATGCTGTTTATTGCGTTTAAGAACACGAAACCATGTTTTGGATATGGACAACACATAGTTTCACATAATGGAACTTTATCCTTAGCTTGTCGTCTACAATATAGAATAAGATTGTCAAAAATTATTATCAAGCAAGAAATTGAAATGATTTTTACGTCAAATCGTAAGTCTCGGTACATTTGTATACATTCATGCAAACGTCGCAAATGTGTTGAGTTTGGACATCTAAAATAATTGTTTTTATTTTAATATTAGTTGCACTGTTTCTTCGTGAAACTCACCGTTAAGTAATAGTAAAAAGATAAATAGTACGATTCCAATCAAACGCATTTTACTTTGCTGATGCACAAAATAGGAATGATTCTGTTAAGCAAAATTTGGTATCAAATTGCGAATTTTGATACCATTGTGTATTTGCATATCTTTATCTTTATATTCATTTTGCAATATTAATGTACCATGACATGAAATATAAGTGTAAATACTATTAATCTTTTACAACTCAATTTGAACGTTCATATATTTTTTAAACAAAAAGTCAATGCGGAAATTGATCGCTTTTTGCACATTTCGGTGGCGCAATAAATCAACTAAACGAAATAAATTATCGACAAATCAAAACGTAAGACAACTTATAACTACTTAGTAATCATCTGGAAAATAGGCAACGTGCTTTGTATATGATACATAATTCTTTTTAGGATGTAATTGAGACGTCTGACCACCCAGATTCTTATCAACTCGTTTTGGAAACTGAACAGGACCTCTAAGATATTGGGGTCGATTCTGTTTAGGCGCTTGACCATAATTCTCACTCGCATACGTTTTCAAACCAGGAGTTGTCGCTGGTCGCTTATTCGTCGTGAAAGTGTTTGGAATATTTAACGGCAATGAATACTTTGTCTTCTTCATTGGTTTAAAGTCATTTTCCAATACTGGCTCAATAAAAACAGCTTGATGTTGTTCGTGGTTACTAGGCTGATAATGAGCGAAATTAATAGTCACCGGCTTGAGGAAGTCGTACGCAGTGGTAGTTGTGATTGGTTTATCATTAATTTTGGCAGGAACTTGATGAAATTTCTCTGCTTGTTGATCGGCCAAATATTCATAATGAGCTATAAAATCATTCTGTTGACCGGTTGGAATGAACAGGTATGCATCGATTGCTTCAGGTTCCGTTTCCGGATCAATTCGTACGCTTTGCGTATCTTCAACTTCCGGCTTTTCAGCAGATACCGCGCCAGCTTGTGCTTCGGGTAACTTTGGTGGTGGTTCTTTTGGTTCAGTTTTAGGTTTTTCTGTTTGTGCTACTGGTTTTACTTCTTGATGACTCGTTGAAATAATAACCGGGTGATATGAAGGACCTTCATGTTTCACGACCGCATTGAATCCATTTTTCTCATCGGCGGTATAGTCAACAATGCGTACGGAGCCATCAGCTTCAAGGACGGTATAGTGACCATGGATAGTATCGCCAATTTTCTTTTCCCATTGGTTTTTCACATCGCCGGTGTTGAGGTCTTTCACGCCATAGCTAAACGTGTAATCTTGACGTTCCTGTACCAAAGAAAGCAAACATAAGAACCAGTTAATTGGGTTACGCGAAGTAGCTACTGGTTGCAAGACGACAAATACGGATTTTAAAAACTTTCGCAGTATAATGCATACGCATTGTTGGCCAAAACAAATACGAACAGGTTGCTCATTGATTAACAGCTTTCTTGATTGCTATAAACGTTTAATTTTAATTAATTCATTAGGCTGCTTGTTTTAAGAAATTTATTACGCACATTGTTATTGTTCAATGAACAATTATCCGGATATTTATGGCTTAGATTGCGGAATGTATTAATGAAATTCTTCTATAAGCATGCTTTAATGTTGATAACACTTGCGATGAATAGAAAATTTCAAAGAAAGAATAATCTAGTTTCGAGATTGAGTTGTAAAAAAGAAACGATTTTAATGACTTCGTTAAATTCTTGTAGTAATATGCCATGAATACCATCTGTCATCCGACGAAAAAAGATATATAAATTTGATTTGGATTCAAATTTTAATAAATTCGATATTTATTATGATGCGCTTCTTGTTTAAATTGATGATCTTTATAAAATGTTTAACACTTACATGTTCCCAAACTGGTATTGAGTCAGGTACGTATTTACCATCATCCTGACAGCTTGCAATGCCAAGTGCACAAATCAGAAGTATTTTCTATAAATAATTAACGAATTATTTACGGCTGCTACCATTTTAAATCGACATTATAATTTACCTTCATATTTCTGCAGGAACAAATGAATATAAAAACGATTCTTCAAAACGTTGTGTTACACCTTGAACTTGACTAACTTTAGAACTATTTGTTAAATAAAAGTTCTGACGACGAAGATCACTTATGATGTGTTACTACTTTCACGTTGATATCAAGACTGGCCATAGTCTGGGATGAATCTTAACTATTTATGGACTTTATACGTTTCTTTTCCAATTTGCGAAGTGTTAGAGAAGACGTTCAATTTTGCAAAGTATTCAAAAATCATTTTGCTCATATATTATAAAGGGCAAGTTATAACGTTTGCCAAAAAACAATTCAGTGCCTGCACTCTGCGCTTTTTAACCAATTATCCTTTATATTAATGGGTACAAATTTATTTTTATTTTAGAATTATTTCATAAGTGCAGATTGTTTTAGTAATTATTCGTTACCAAATTATTATACATACTTTATTTAAAACTCACCGGTTTTGCAAAGTACGCAATGATTGAAAACGTCTGGCATCTAACAGCATTTTCATTTTCTTTCTCTGCTTGAAAAAAAAAGAAAGAAGCCGAACGGTTGAAGTGTAGCAGTCTGCTGTTGTGCAGTCTGCGTTTGAATGTCGCGTGGTCATGCATATTTGGTGTTAAAATAGTTGAAAATCAGTGATTTTAACATGCATAAATTAAGTTTGATCACATTTACTACAATGTTATAGACAATATCTACTTCGTTGAAACGACTTTCATTCTTATAACACAATATTAAAAGAACGTTACGGCAACTGTATAATAAATAATGAGACATATTTTATCTGAATACAAATAAATGGTAAATAAATGAAACAGACCATCATATTGGGAACAAGGTGCAATAAGAATGGAAACAATATATATGAAAACATTACAAGTAAGTCTTTGATTTATAAATACATAAATATTTCTGAATTTAGTCAAACAACATTCAGATGAAACATGTTCAAGGGGCCCTGTCACATCTCTATGGAAAATTGACTATTTGTATCAGGTTGTGGAAATAAGGCATTGCAAGAATTCCAAAGCAAGAAGTCTATATTTACATTTAATGGGAATTAATTAATGTGGTGAAATTATTAGTAAAAATTTTAATATGGCTTCAAATGAGAAATAGATGTAACTTACTTAAAGTGATATAGTTATTCAAATGTTTTAGTGTATAGATTATTTAATTAAGTCCTTGCTTCATTAAGATTGATTCTTTATTAAACCTTTAACCTTTATGATCTACCAACATCTATCAAAGGAGGACTAGGAGGAATGTTTTCATATTCAATACAAATGCACCCAGAAAATGATGCAAGTGAATTTTAGTGAACCTGAAATGATCAATTCTAATAGTCTATGTAGAAAATCCTAATTTATTTATGAGTTTTTCTAGGATCTAAAGGCATAGGACACTATCAAAAATATTGATTGCTCTCAATTCTGAGAATTTAAATTGTTGTGGCACACGAGAACTGAGAATGTTTTGAGAGTCAAGATAAATGGTTTTGCCAAATTATGGAACTGATGTTCAATGTTTGATGTTTCAAAGGCATTCAGCACGCTACCATAAAAATATTTATTCAATTGGAAGTTAAATTGTCGAAGTAACAAGGTAAGTGTTAACTATTAACTTTCCGCGAAATATAATTAAAACTAAATTAAAAAGAATTATTAGACAACTCACAAGACATTATTTAAATATCTATTTTCTCCTATTGGAAATTTAGTGGTTGATTGTGCAGGTAGCAGAATAACTGTATATACTCGTTAGCAATATTATTTATTGTTTTAGAAAATGTCCAATGCGTTATTACTATGTATTACTGGTGAGCAACCAATTTCCAACCAGTTTCAAGCTATCGCTGAGATATTTTCAACTTTGCTAGGAATTGGCTGTCTTGAATCTGATTAGCAACGCTACTTTGGACACATGAATTATTACAATAGTAAATGAACGAAGAAATGCCATCGAAAACTTGTTGCACAAAAGTTGTAATTCGTACTTAAGTCTGCTGGTGAAAGTATAGAAAAAATATTTTAGTTGCTCTAAAAGTTAGTAATCTAATGTAATCACGAAATTTCTGATTGAAGTTTCCGTTCCGGATTTATTGTGTAGATTCGATGTGTCCCTGATTAAGCTATTTGTTTGTATAAAAACATTGCAATATTAAGAATAAATTACTTCTAATTTATCAGAACCCTTGCATGCGTGCTTATCTGTTGTATTTGTGAAACATGTGTAGTCAGTAATCTATGGTTGACCCTTTATTGTACACAATTTGATGAAATTGAAAATAGTAATATTAAACTAAAAAGTAAACCTAAAGGAGGGAGATTTATGCTTTTCGAACTGGTAATTTCATTGTTAACCTCACATGACTTCATCAGTTTTAAAGCCTTTATGATATTGCATACCCGTACTGAAATGGCATCTGATCTGAATTTGTTTATGGAAGTAGTACACATTGTATATTTAATGCTTAATATTTATTAACACAGACGTTCCTGAGCTGCGAAATGTTATCATATGCTAAATAATCTTAAACAAACTTCATGGTCATATTTAAATAAGTGAGATAATTAATATTGAATGATTTATAGA
Source organism: Anaulacaspis nigra (assembly GCA_030264675.1). NCBI lineage: Eukaryota > Metazoa > Arthropoda > Insecta > Coleoptera > Staphylinidae > Anaulacaspis > Anaulacaspis nigra. The sequence continues at coordinate 6,221 of JARJDV010010257.1, forward strand.
AAATTAAATTTGTTGCCACTTTATTATTTAGGTCATTGATTGGACCCAGAAAATGTTTGATGTAAAAATTTCTATATTGCTTTACCTGTAAATAAGTGAGTAAATTTCAATAATTAAAAAATGCATCTGCAAGTCTAATCACTGAATTATTTATAACAAATCAAAATGAATATGTGGCGCCCTCTTAGGTTGAATTTGGAAAAGGGAGGTTTTTGACTTTTTCCAGTTTATTTTTCCTGCTTGTCGAGTGCTGCCGCATTATTTAGTGCTCAATTTGTGGTTAAAAAAGCGTACGGGTTTAAAAAATAAAATAAGTTTGTAGGATCGGGTTCTTATTATGAATTATTTAAGGGATATTTCCTTCGCTTATCATCATTTGAAGACCGATTAATTATTCTTTCTGTTTTAGTGCAGCGTTGCGTAGCCAACCATCTTGGCTTCCTGCTATTTCTTTTGCAATCGAATGCGCCTTTCACGTGCTTTGTAGGTTATTTCCTGTCGTGTGCATGGTCGGGTGATAGGGCAATTTGTCATCGTTTAATTTATAACTTCATAAATTCATGTGCGTGAGTATTAATCTTGAAGACATTAAAATTTGTGCAAGCCTTATTGTTTGCAAGTTAGTCCTTGCTAACAATAATGAATTGAAAAGATGTGGAGGTGGCAACGAGGGATTGTGAGTACCGATAGGAACCTGCCTCAATAGTCACATCAGCAAATATCGCTCTGAGTACCTTCAGTCTAGTTCATATGTAAACAAACAGTTTGAATATTCTTCGGCGCCTTCCACTGTTATCATTCAGATGTTGTGCCTGACGTCTAGAAACGGTAGTTACTTCGACGCTTTCACGATTAGGGGTTATTTATAACTAGTCAGGTTTATTATTATTTAATACTTCTAAGTTCATTTAGGTCTTCCATAATGATAAAGAAATGGTAAATTTATTACTGAATCTTATAATAGTTTTATAATAAGTTTATTTCGTTGGGCTCATTTTAAATTCGCTATGTGTTTCATCTTGGTAAATTAGGATAAGCCTCCTTGGGTTTGAATAAATCAGGTGTTATCAAACTCACCGGTTCTGCCAAACGTATAGGCGTTCTATAATGATACGGAAATCGTAAATGACCCAAATATTTTCCTGCAATAACATAAAAAAAATTTAGATTATACGTACACAAAATCATAACGAGATTAATGATAATAATTTTTGGTAATCATCGATACGTACAAAACTTTTCCGTGTTATTACACGAAAGTGTCAAACGTGTTAATATTATTTGTAATAATTTACTAAAGGTTACTTGTTTACATTTGAAAAATTGGTGAATGAACTACTTGAGCAATGTCAGTAGCACACTGCGGCAAATTAGAATTAGTTAGCCTAATAATTTAAGTACAACATAACTTATTGGGTGTGCCTACATAAATAATGAACCGTGAAGCGTATCGCAATATAACATTTAAACAAACCTAATCAAATGCACACCAATTTAACAAATTGCATGCAAATCAAATAATTGAACAAAATTGTTACCTGGAGGTCTGCGGTATTTAACATATGCGTTGAATCCTTTACTTCCTTCCACGCTATACTCGACAACTCGCACTTTTCCATTCGGGTCGAGCATGCTATAACCGCCTGTTACTAAAGGGCCTTGTTTCTTTTCCCAGCGATGAGTTACCAATCCGTATTCGGGCTTTTCAATTGAGTAACTAAATGAATAGTTTTCTAACTACAAACAGACGAATATAACAAGAACAAGAATTGACAGACCGGTTAAAATATTGTACCTCATTAATTAACGGTTTGCCATATGCGTAGGAGACAATAACCAATAACTTCAGAAATATCTGCAAGCAAAGATAAAACCAGCAAGTGGTTACATATGTTTGTAAGAATTGCGTAATATATGATGTAAAATAAAAAGGAAATTCGTCGCTCATTTTGACCCATGATGGTGTGCGCCATGCTTGAAAGCGTATTGGTGTCAATGTCGCTGAATGCCCGCATGACATGATTCAATCCATACCATCATTGTCATCATTATAATCATTACGTTGAACGACGTGCAAAAGATTTTTTTAAACAACTACGCATGCGAACAATGCCCGAGTGCATTGCCACTGCACTTAAAAATGCGTTAAACAAGATTTTATTACCCGCGAGTGTCACTTTAAAAAGATATTAATTATTAAATTTATATTGTAACGCATTATTTTGTATTCTCTTCTCGAAATGTTTATTTACTTTAATTAAAACTTGAACTAATTAACAGGTTAAAAGATAATTACCAAAATAAGAGTATTAATCCTGTGGTGAATCATTTGTTGTAAAAATAATTGAAGCACACGAAAATACAAAGTGCATACGAGATAAACGCGATTCGAAAGCAAGTCGCTCACGCGGTTAATTTATTCAAAGAAGCAAGAAACAACGTTGATGAATTGCGCTCTTCTCGTTTTGCGGTGTTGTTGCACTGTTCAAGATGCGCACATATCGTCTGCTTCGTTTTGCGCGCACGCCGAATCGCACGAGATGAATATTTGATAGTCGTATGTTGGTTGGTGCACTTGTAATCGTAATCTGAGGACGCGAAAGTATCGCGACTATTATTACTTTACTTGGTTCGTTGTGCCTTGCTCGTCGGCATCGCATCGGAGAGAAGAAGAGTATGGAGCAATCGTAAAAGTTGCTTCAGTTCTAGAAGATGATATTGCATACCCGTACTGAATTCCATCGGTTTCTCAAACGCACTTTATCCAAATTGAGTTTGGCAATTAATACACTTAATCAACGCTGAATTTTGATTAAGTGTCTCTTCCAAAAGCTTGACGTATTATTAAGCGCTATCAAATTTTCGTGATTAGTATCCTTGAGGTGTATTAGAACAAATAACACGTTTGAGACGCTCTGTAAACTGTGCCTAGAGTAAACGTGATCGCTGCGCATCCAGCAAGAAAACGTATTAATTTAAAAATTCAAATTTAATTTTATGTTTTCATCATCCATTATATAAACGAAATCTTCCACTTATTTATTATGTGGTTCTCTATTATTTATTGAGGCGCTTTGTTTTTGTTTTCTTAATTTTTGTCTTTTTAATATTTTAATTTTTTGACTATGAATAGTTATTTAATAATTGTGCAATTTCAGCATTTCAAATACCATTGAAATGATATAAATTTATAAACTTTACTTTTAGCCATTGTGAAATGCATTTCGCTAATTCCGCGACGTTTCCATTCAGTGGTTAATTTATGTGTTTATAGCATTGTTTATTAAATAATGCGCTCTTTAATTATTACTCAAGCCGCGCATTACATTCTCTCAAATATTTAGTAGATATCTGTTTCTAATAATTTAAATTATGTAAAGTGTTTTGAACTTTGCTTTAATATTTAGGTAATAAACAAAATAGCAAAGACATAAAAAAATCTCCGTAATAAAAGTAATTGTTTCTTATAGTTCATGGTCTATTGTCACTCATGGTGAGTTAATTATTATTGCACAAAGTGTACAGGTTTTGGTAGAGGTCAGTCCTCCGACATCTTGACTGGAGACAAAATCTCTAACGCCAAATCAACATGTTTGATGCACTAAATTAAAATCGAGAAGGCATCACAAAATCGGTATCAACTTTATGATTAATTTGTAGCGTACCTAAAGATTTTAGCAACAAAATCTATATTTCTACTTTGATTGACAGAAGTCTGATCTCTGGCACCATAGAGAGACACTTTGTATAATGAAATGCAATAGAATTCCACGCTTCTTGCCCGCATATACCGTAATAAAATGCATACGATTTGCACATCCAATGCGCGCCTTTCATTTCGTTACACATATGCGAGCATATAACTCGAGCGAGGCGCACCGTTTATGATTAGCAATGAAGACGCTTGTGCGAAATCGAATGCGAAACACGTACAAGCAATTTTGCAAATGCTCCGCATCAACGTATATTGTGAATGTGGTTCTTGTTGGTAAGGGAGCAACCTTGCTACGACTTGTTGCTGGCCTCACTTGACTTGACTCTTCTTTCTTTGTCCACGCTTCGTCTTCAGCGTGCTGCTTCATTGCAGTTTCTGCACTTGTTTTGCTTTACTTGGTGAGCAAATCAACTGTGCCTTGCTCAACAAATTACACATTACATACTAACAACGCGGCTCTTTATTGAAATGTTGTGCGTATCATGTTATATACTGCGAAATTCATAATTTCTCATTACATATTTGTTAGCGTTTAAAGTAAAACTATCTAAATATGGTGTTACTATAAATGGTTAGTAAAATCATTTGGATTCTGTGGTGGGTGGTGGATCATTTTGGGATATAAATTTTTGTCACATTATCAGTTTTGAGAACAGAAAACAAGTAACATTTAAAAAATATGTGATAAATATACCAATTCGTATTGCATAAGCTTGTCTACAACAGAATAATTCCAACGTCCGAACCCGCGTACAAAAAGTGGCTTGAAAAAATGTCATCGAGAAATTTCACTTTTCTGTGAGCTGTGCGACGCATTTGTAATTTACGGCATCATGAACATTACGACGAGTATGGTGACACTTTGAAAGAATTCAAACATAGAATAAATTTACGCACCAACAAATTAAAAACAACTTGTGAACTTTATTAACGTCGCATTATGGTCCTCAGACAACCTTGATCATGTTAATGCTTCGATTTATGAAACTAATTCCAATTTATACTATTGTTAAATATTAAATGCTACCAAGAAAAATCACTCAAATGTCCAACATATTCTCATTAATCATAACCATGATTATCATGTTTTTTTCTCACCTCATGAACATCAATAAATAATAGAAAAAAGGAAGCAAAAACTGAAGCTAATTAAAGTCTGGATATGTTTTATAGCTAACTGTTTTGAATGAGGGTTATTGGTCCTTGTCATAACTTGTTACATATTCGCATTAAAGCGATAAACTTTTTTATAATTTCATTTTGGTTTTGTTGGCATTTTGCTAGGTTTAAAGCGTTAATGTCAAGGATAGCTATTGACTTATTACTACCTCTTGCGATTGATTTTTTATTATACTTTGATTGGCAAATCAGATCAAACTAAAAAAATTTATTTGCATATTTTTGGACATTTGATTCGTTTGAATTAACTACTTTGCTAGTTACTACCAAAGAAATTAACAATATTAATAAAGTAAGCAAATTATTTGGTATTAGATTTAGTTTATTTACAAGAATTACAGTTTATACAAGAAATTTCTTAAGCTATGCGTGGTTTTCTTACAACTTAACATTTGCGCTGCGCTTTTTTGATAAAACATTTTAAGGTGATCATAAATATTTGCAATCAAGGAGTTTTTACGTTTTCTAATTCATAATTTATTCAAAGCTTTCGTGTATCCTGTTCTGCATTGCATTGGCACTTTATATTGTCGAAGCATGGATTTTACGAATTGAAACGAGAGTTACATTTTGAAATTGATTAAAATCTTACATTTTTTCGAATGAATAGTAGTTACAAAATAACTTAAACTCATTTAATAAATGGCATTGTGTGGTAATTCAGCGTATTTCGGCCTAGTTTGATAGCTTTGCTGTTGTTGCGGTTGTTGTAATCGACTATCATAGTAGTAAAATTGTGGCACGTAATATCTCAATCCAGACGAATATGCAATTCCAATAGCTGGAACGGATTGACTTTGACTTTGTTGTTGGTCTTGTTGATTGACTCTATTCTCTTGATAATTATTATAGTTATGATATTGATATTGTTGCTGTTGTTGTTGCGACAAGTTTTGTTGTTGCTCCCGAACTTTGTAGACATTGTGTTGATTGCTGGTATAAACAGCCTGGTCGTTTGCTTGATGCCGTTGAAGTCTGGCATTTTCTTGTTGTTGTCTGTTATGCTGCGGTTCATGATGTTTAATCTTTTGCTGATTTTGATTCTGATTTACATTTGGCTGTTGTTGAACAACAGGTCGATTCTTGTTTGGCACGTACTGCTGTACAAACTTCTGTGCATTGGTTAATTGACTTTGAACTTGTTGATTCTGTTGTTGTCGTTGCCTAGCGTTATCGTATTCATACTCTTGTACACCAAATACTTGAGCACCATTGTATGATAGACCTTGTTGTCTAGCAATTTCCGCTTTTTGTTGCTGCACTTGTAATTGGCTCAACGTATTCAAATTTTGATATTTGATATCAAGCGGCGTACCCAACTGTAAATTGGGGTTAGGTTTATAAGAATTAATCAAATTCCTATACTGATTCGGCGTTGGCGGTTTATACACTGGCGGTGGAATATCGTCCACATGTTCATATACTGGCGCTGGATTCTTAGGTGCTAATGGGTTAAGCGTTGTTGTTGAAGGTGTTGGTGGTACGATTGGTCCTCCTTTTGTACCAAATGAAACCATTATGGGTTTGCTTTCCGTGCTTGCCACAAAGGCGAAGGCGACCTGAAATAATATACACTAATTAATATCTCATATTTTTACAAGAAATGGTTAATTACAACACGAATTCGTTTAGAAAATTTTATGATGAATATAATTTATATGCGCTTGCACGTTGTTTGTTGTTGACGAAAATGGAAATAGAAATGCCATTAGAAAATAAGTATAACATTGAGCAAATAATAAACTTGTAATAATAATAATAACATGACTTATATGGACGCAAAAAAGAAATTTGTCATGAAGCAATCGGTGATTAACTATGCAAATACATTACATACATAACTACTGATTTTAAAATAACAAAAGTAATATTCTATGCTAAAATTGAGTGCAATTTATTAATAAAGACATCAAAGGTATTGCAACCTTTATGATTGACGGACGTCATCTGATATATTTACAAAGATAATTTAGCAACAAATAAACAGCAATTATCTGATTGCGCGCGCGAATGATGTGATGCATTTAGATTTTAATTGCTCGTGCAAAGAACGCGCAACCTATCTGACTGATTAAAATAATTACCGCTTTGTCGTCCCGCCATCGGCGCATAAAACTCATAAAGATAAGTCGAACTCCAACAGTTGTTAATAGCTTTACAATTGACGTCGTTGAAATTGTCTTCAATCAATTCAATCTCTTCGCGCTTTAAATTTCAAGGATTTCATGTGCCTTGAGCATATTAAGTACTTTTTCTGTATTTGATTCGTCTGATGTATCAATCATCTGCAAGAATTACGTACAAAATCATTTCACTCACTGTCCAAACAATTTCGCCATATTTTACAGTATTTCTCAGCAGAAATCAAATGTTTAATGATTTAGAAATTTGTTTTAATATTGTACGGAAGTCATAAAATTAAATGCTAAAAATATATGGGTATAACGAATTAAAGGATTTACTCGTACGTACGAGATGTTTCACTAGAATTACGATTTGCAGGAAATAAAAGTTAGACACCGAACGTACATGAAATAATTGTGCAAATAAGTCACGTTCACCATTTTTGTCGTCGCACAGTCGGTGAATGTATTGTTGTCATAGGTCACAACATATCCTCCCTTCTTTATTTCAATTTCATTTGCGATTTGTGTGCTTTTCCAACGACTAGTTATTTGTTTCTATTGCCACTAGCTGTGTTATTATCAATAAGTAGAGACAATTTCTTCGTGTTCACGCCGTGGGAATGCCAACATAAATAAACAAATAGGCAAATGACTTGCAGACATTACTGTCAACAAGAAGAGAAAGAACAAGAATTCTTCGAGCTAAGATGAATTTCGCTTCCTTCAATTTCCTTCATTTCCACGTTTTTCCCGTTTTTATAATCATACAGAATATTTTGATTTATATGCGTGAATTTAAAATTATTATATTTATAATTGCAGAATAGCCTATAATACCGATATTTCTTGAAAATTATCATTGCCACATAAAATTAATAATAAGAATCTTTGTAATTGCTTAATTAATGGACTCTAATTACAATAATTGCGACGCATTTGAATTATAAACGACATTCAATAACGTTGTTACTCAGCTACAGTGGCGCAATCATCATAACCCATTAGAAAAGTTGCAATATAATCTAATTTCATTATTGGCTTGCAACTTACATCCTGAAATCTCCAACTTATTATCATAATGCGTCTTATTAGATTATTAGTTATCCGCTAATGTGTTGCAATTATTCAATAAACAAATCACCCATAAGTGCAACGCGCAAGTGGAAATGCTTGTTGAAATGTTTACAGCGTAATTAACTCCATTCAACAGCGAATTTATTAGCGATTGAACACCACATGCGAGGTGTTCCAATCACATCGTGTGGTATTATTAATAATGCGTCAATCCACGTTGAAATTGAATTAAAATGTGCATACTTTGCATTACTGATTTATCCAATAACAGTAAATTTGCTTCGACGCTTTGGATGAGTGACGTTAACGTCTCAAACTCATGCACTATGTAGTGTAATTGCTTTATTTGTTATGTGTGATTCACTGCGTCTTCTTATATTGTATTGCTATTTTGATTCGATAGTGGCAAACACGTTTTTATTATTGTCGCGATCAAGGTTGCACAACGTGATCGCATGTTTAATCCATGCGTTAATAAAGTCATGATGTTCATTTTCCGAAATAAGCTAATGTCATTAAATATATTCTTATATATGTGCATCGCGATTCGCTTCAGATTATGGCATAATTGGATAACTCTTTATGCATTGATGCTAAAAGTAAAAGTTGTTCATCGAATGCATCATCCGTTCAGCTATAAATAAAAGTCAACTGCCATAGTAGCAGCTTCAATTCAATTAAACGTTATTAATTATTAACCATTGTGAAAATTAAGCAATATTTTAGGCTTAGGAAAAGCTGTAAAAATATCGTCCGCGTTTTAACCAAATACGGAGATTAAACGATTTTTTGTGGCGAGTTGATGTCCTTACATTTGTTTACGGTAATTCAACCATGATGATGAGTTGCCGTCAATAATTGCAATGATCTTGAAACGAGAAACTATTCGAACTTGAAACTATTAATAGCGAAACATTAACGATCATAAATCTGGCATAAAAACACAAATACTTATCGGATTGCATTCGAAATTTCCCATTTTAATTGAATTTGTTTGAATGCGATTTACATATGCATCTATCGATTGCATCACCATCTCGAAGAACATTATTCACATTGATTAATTCTTTCCTGTGCGGAGGCAATTAATCTGCTCTAACTACACGAAACACTTGAATTCGTCTGCAAACATTGATCTTGAGTTTATTTCAAGGTTAAATAAAATTCTACAATGTTGCTCAAGGTTTATTATTAAGTACGCGTTGATTTTTACGCCACAGAATATTTATAAATCATTGTCACTATTTACCAATATAAATTATAAATAATTTTGCAAAGATGATGATTGAAACACTCTATATTTTGATAAGTTTGGCAACAGTTTGATCCCAAACAGGCACAAAAACTTCTTGCGCTAAATGTGCTTCTGCACGATTACCACGTTGAATCTTGAAGTCTATTGTGCAACGTGTAATTCGATTACAGCTATCTGATACACACACAATAAACAACAACGTCTACTCTAAAAGAACTAAAGCAAGAAGCGGTTGAAAAATGTAAGCCAAAAGAACAGCACAACCCGACGACGAGTCGACGACGAGTAATTGTAATTGCAATTCTGATAATTACGTGCTCTTTCATTGCGCGAGTGCATAAATCACGATTGCGCGTGTCTGCCTACTTTTCATTTGTTCACATTATTTTCGAAAAAAAAACCTATTTTGAAATTCTCAATAATACGGATGCGCTCCCGGCAAGCCATAATTGACATATAATTTAATGAAATTTAAACAAAAAAATTATACGGAAGAATTTTTTTCTTTTTCAATTACATTTATTTACTGATTGCATAAACGTTTGTTGCACAGCTGCTTAATTTGTGCTTTGTTATTTATTAATATAGCTTAAGAGCCGCTTGTAATTTTTACTCGCGCATTAGGAAATTTTCCTCAACCAGCAATTCGCACTCTAATGATACAAATTGAACAGTTTTCTCTTACGCAGGAATAATAACGTATTTTAAATACCTCTTGAATTCCGATTTATTCTAACGCAGAAATTTTTCCACATCTCTTGACATTTTATATGATAATGTTGCCTGAAAATTCTTAGGAAATTATAATAAAGCTTTAGTTTGTTGTCGGAAAAAATTCTTATTGAAATTACACAAACGTCGGCAGCGATACATGTTTTAAAGCACTTGTTATTTGCAAAGGCGTCGTAAAATTTTACGACGCGTTGCGTCATGACATTATCCTTAAAATTGACGCACTCCACGCGCTGCATGCATACTTATTAGGGAAATCAGTTGCGTTCATCACTCGAACGAGTGAATTCACTATGATATCAAAACGAAGTAAAACAGGCGAAACCTTGACTAGACGAACTAAGCATGCGCACACGTAATTAATGCCAAATGATGCATGACCCACAATTAATTAGGCGAACGATCATTATTTGATCTCATATCAAATGCAGATGAAATGGCAGACTTAATGAACGATTGATTCAAAAAGCCAAGGGAAGGAAATTAAAATTACAAAATAAAAGAATAAAGATTAACCGTGCAGTATTCATTGTTCGCGAATAATTTACGATGTTATTATTTACGACTCATTAAAAGCAACGCAGGTAATGCGTGTAAAGCCAATTTGTTTACAAGAACAATCGATCAATTCTATTGATTGTTATTTCCCATGCGCCCGCGAGTATAAATTCTGCGCTGTAATTCAACGCAGAATTGTATTGAATTTGAGTTTGTTACATCAAAATTATGTTAACAAGTTCTTTGCGCTTTAATGGATGTATATCAAGGTTAATCATGTTAGGCAAAAGAGTGCCTTGTTGCTGGATTTTCAATTCAATTTGATTACAGTGAATTTCATTTGAATAATACGTAATGTTGAGTACGCATTTTTATTACTACGTGTACCAACATTGCGTGAAAATCAAATGTCAGTGAACATTTAGGTATTTACAATTGCGTAATTGATGGGAAAATAAAATCCACAGCTCATTTTTTTTTAAATATTATTCGCAAACGTTATGATGGGAGTAGGCAATTAATTGATTTATCTGAATATCTTAAATGCAGGCATTATTCAAATAATTATTTAGATATTTTTCATCGTTAATTATTACTTTTAATTTTTTATCTGAGAAACAGGAACCTTTAGAATTGAATTGAAGCTATGGAAAATAGGATGGTAATTATTTGCAATCTTAATTGTTTAATAGTTTCACAATTACGACAATTGCTTTTTAATTGGCTGCGTCAATTTTTAATTTCCGTTTGGTGTGATTTAATTACCGATAAGGATGAAATTTACATTCGCAAAGTTATTATATACGTTTTAATGGTTAGGTGCGTGATTGTGAACTTGTAAATATTGGCATAACAATTATATAAATTACTATGTAGGAAAGATGAGCGTGGGGCAGAAAATTTCCACAGTTTATTTATATGAATTTTATGTACATATTTCCTATAACTTGTTTATTGTTTTATTTTAGGTAAATGACAATTAATAACCCCGTACCTTCTTCTTTCAGGAAGTATAATCTTTGTTTCTGAAATGTATCGCTAATAATTAGGTAATTAAGACTATGTTTCAGAAATTTGTAGTGTTTTATTGTTTTGGTAATTACTCTACATAAACCACCAATTCTTACTTTTGGTATTTATTAGTAAATAATTCTATCGTATTAGATATTTGAATTTGATACTTAATTTAGATAAATCTTATTTCATAATTTTTCATTGCAATAAATAAATTTCCTCCTGTTTATCGGAGTCTTTTCTACTTGACGTTATTTCTTATTTATTTCTATTTCAGTTGATCACCACTCCAGTAAACAGAAATTCTCCAGCATCTGGAAGTATTACATACTTGATTGAACTTAAGGTAATTCTTATTTTCTTCTATTTCAGATAAGTCTTTATGACAATTTTTTAGAAAATAATTCGTACTTGAACTAATTTTATTTTCTTGTGTTTCAGATGAATATTAATAAATGAATTTTTTCGGCATCTTGGAGTATTTTCTATTTGAATTCTTTCAGGTGAGTTTCCATAATAATTTTCCTCCAGCAATTGGCATGTACGTTTGTGACACTTATGTTTGTTCTTCCTTTTCATAAGACTTTATGCTTATAAAAAATTATTTTTTGGAGTGGTTTCTTGTTTTGTTAATTATATTTTTTAATAAACTCATACCTCACGATTCTACTAAATTCATTTGTTTCAGCATATTATGGTGTTTTTTACGTAACTAATTCGTATTTTCTTTTATTTCAAAAGAGTCTTCATATTAATTTAAAATTTTAATATTTTCCTTTCTGTTTCAGATTAGTCTCCATACTTATGAATAATTTTCTTTTGATTAAATCTGTTCTTTTTCTTCAAGTGATTACCAATCAATCATTTGATCAATTTGGTGGTTAAGTAATAGGAAACTCGCTGCACTCCGTAATAAGTTTTACAGTAAAAAAGTATTTTTTTCTTGAATTATTATTCTTAAGTAAAATTTGAATCCGGTTATATAAAGATACTCTGAGGTCAGAATCATACGCATATTATTTTTATTATTCCATAAGCATAATAAGAAAAGTAATTCTTCGACGAGAAGTGATCATTAAGGAATGTATTTTATAATGCAACTCTCAAGAGAGCAAAGAAACAAATCGACGATGCTTCATCACGATTTGTAATGTTGTAATGTCTTTTCCGTTTTCCTGATTCCAAGTAATCAGTGAAAAGGACGCAAAACCGTATTAACTGTTCCTTGTTTAGAAAGACAATAGGAATAGATCGCTAATTAACGGGATGTATGTTCGCCTTTTATAAGCACTAGCTGCGGGTGATGTTTGGCGCTTATAAAATTATTATGTAAGCTACTTCATAGAATGCAATTCCAAGAGAATGCAGACTTTAACAGCCGCATCTGCATTATGCCTAATGCGTAATTATTACGTGCGCCGCGCGAAAATTAACAATACACAATGAACTTATAGCAAAGTGCCAAAAAGCCGTATGAAATTGTGCGATCGCTAGAATGTCTACTTCACGAAATAAGCAAATAATGAACGTTCGTGATATTTATTTAAATAGAAATGATGATTCCATGCCTGCGCTTTGTTAAGTCGCTGTTGTAGTTACTTATTAGGATTCGGGTTTCTGTGCGGCTGTGATTACGACTAAAATGCGTGCTGGTTGAACGTTCATTAAAGTCTTGCACGTCGCACCGCGTACTGCAATTACAAAAGCGCGATGATTGCGTGCACACTGGAGACGTGTCTGCGCATACAGCTCAAAGTTAAATAAATTAACATTACTTACTTCAAATTGCTACTACTTAATAATTCAGAAAAAAAATAATACTTTAGCAACACAAGAACTAGATGTTTATTGATTTAGTAAGATTATGACAATTCAACGATTACCATTATTTTTTTATTAATTCTTTCATTTGCAAATATAATTTTCATATTGCATTGTATACGACGCAATAATTTCAAGTAGCACATGAAAGTAAAACAGATGAAAACCAAAGTTAAATGAAAGTAAATCTCCCGTGTGCAGCCTTTAATTCAATCTTCCAACAACTTTTAATTTTGTTCAGGCGTGCACGCTCTCAACAAAACGAAAACGTTTTCAAAAAGAATACTTATGCAACTGTTACCTCATCTTCATTCGATGTTTAGTAATAATCTCTTTATTTCTCATTAATTGCCACATGCATTCATCCCGGCAGTTGTAAATAAATAATTTACAATATTTATATGCAACATTAACATTTACATACTGCGGTTATCACAAATCATGTGGAACTGATAGTTGAAATACCATTACGCACATTAAGTATCAGCTATTTTAATGGCAAGCCTCTGGTGATTTATAAAAATCAAAATTACCAACACGCATAATGCCCATAAATATTCTAAAGGTAAATAATGTCTATCCAATAAGAATTTTTATATGCTTATCACTTACCATTAATACTAGCCTTACGTCCATTTTATTTATGATATGGCTTTTATATACTATTCAATAAATTATCAAGCGTGTCGTGTTGAAAAAGTTATCACTCAATGCACAACCGAATAACTAAATATTATGAAGCACTCCGTGTTTTTGTTGATTTTAATTAAGGATAGTGAGATTTAATTTGCGATTAGTTGAACATCCTTTCGGTTAACTTTGTGTGCTTGATTGATGATTGATTACTGGCTGCGAGACGAAAGCACCACTCGGTTTAATTATATTATGTTTGCGAATTTGTTAAATTTTTTCGTTTCCTAGCAATACGTGCGCATCGTAAAGTGTTGTCAAATCGACTGAGCGTGCGCGCCGCTCTTGATGCCGTGCTTCATTATTTCGTAACCTGTTGAATGACTTTGCCATCACGCTGCTTACGCAGCTCTTGCGCGCTGTTGTTGTTTGTCCGACTGGAGTTACTTCTTTTTGCACGTCCACGCGTTTTGCACTCGGTGCATATATCGTAAAAAATAAATTACCGATGCTAAATGATTTTAAACAGCATAGCCACAGACGATTACCACGATACCATAGGAAACATTTATAGAATCTAAGTTAATTATCAAAGAAAAACTTTATATCGATTGATTAGAATATAACTTGGGTGTGCCGGTTTTAGTGGAGGTCAGTTCTCTGGCGCCATTACCGGGAATAAATTCCAACCTGGAGGACGATATTTCACATTTGAAGTTTCCCATCATAAAGTTATTATTCTTCAACTGCATACATACATATTTAGTCAGTATCTTCACATTCAATTCATGACTATGCAAAATTCCTTAGCATTTCGTGCCTCTCTTCTTAATAACAATCATCACAATAAATACGTGCGTATCAGTTAATTTTATTATGCTCCAGTGTGCCACACACATCTATTATTAGCAACAATGAAGAGAAGCGAGCATATTGGGCAAGTCGGACCTTAATAATATATCATCACAAAATATTGCAAAACAGACTTTCCGTCAAGTCATGATACTAAAATTGCGTAGCCCGTAAAGTAAAATATGATTGCTTCAATATAAAATTCAAGTGAAAATACCTTTAATTAGCACTTACTTTCGTGAGCAATTGCTTCAAGTAACTCGCAATAACACGTTGTATCCCAGTAATATTACGATAGAAAAATTTTGTTGTTATCCTTTTCGTGCGCAGAGAATCAGTAGGGAGTGTGCATATATTTCTTACTTAATGAGATATTTAGATAATTAGTTTAGTTTTAAACATTCAATTCGCAATTTACTTGATTTTGTAGTGAAATACGCGGTTTCTGCGATAAATCTTGGCAATAATCTGCTCTGTAGACTAATTAAGTAATCCAGCAATTGATGCAATCAAAGTCTTAAACACAGAGTTCACTTTGAGTGAATCATCCGTATAAGCGGTATCTATGATAGATGAAAAAATCTAAAATAATTTATGTGCTTCGATAAATTTACTCCTCGGCAAATTTCCTTATTATATCTACCTTTGATCTGTCCCAATGTTTAGTACTATTGCATCAATGCGAATAGATCACAAGCTTCATGCGTTTTTGTGTCAGCCCGGCAAGCAAGTAAGAGTTGGAAGTGGATGGAATAAATTGCAATTGAAATTAAGTTCCAACTTGAAGAATAGGAAATGAGTATTTCTTACGAGGTTTTCCTCATCGCTATGTTTTGTTGAATGTCAAACTAACTTGATTGTTTATTGCTAATTAATGCATCTATTGAGGAGAGAAAGTTCATTTGTTTTCACAACTATTCAGTGGCAAAAAATTTATATCAACTTACATCCTTGAAGATTTAATTTATTTTAGAAGATGCTGTTTAACTTTTTTTTATTGACGTTAGATTTTTTGCACTCATGTTTTGCAAATCCTTTATTCATTCAAATTGCATCTACGACGAATGAATGGATATGACGAATGCAAATCGTGAATTCAATTCATTCGCAAGCATTGGCAACGAAGCGAATCCTGACACGTTTTGCAAAATAACAAAGAGAGAGAAAAAAACGCTTTGTAATTCAAGAAGACTAAAAGCATTTACACACAATTACATTCGAATTAATTGTTTGCTAATTACATTTCGCAGTGGTTTAATAAAATTCAGCAGTTTGCATAACATTTGATTTATCTGGCGGATGTCATAATGTATTCTTCCATGTAAATTTGACAAAAAAACATAACATAATAGAAAAATTAATTACGATTTTGTAAGATAACTTCACTAATTTGCGAATAAAAAAGACTGAGTTTCACGATTCGACTGTTTCAAGTAGTGATTAAATCAGTGGATCGTGGAAGTTTACACCAAGCTAAAAAAGGCTCCAGATCGTCGGGTTAATCGTACATAACAAACGAAGGAATGTGTGTCATCGTCGAAAAGGATTCGCGATGTAATTTTAACGCGTGTTCCAAGAAACGTTACGTCAATTTGCGAAATGCTAACTTAAGCCAAGTCGTCAATAGTACTAATCATCACCTATTGTCGAATGCGAAACACATGATTGAATAATTGATTGCAATCTTAGATTGTTACACGATGTATGCAACAACTAACTTACTGAATCAATAATTTTTATTCTATGGTTGATCAATCTACTTCCTATTATTTATTGATACATAAATAATAATTATGTATTAAATATGAAAATATTCGAAATAATTTCCGCTTAGACAATTTGCTCACTTGAAGCACAATTCACGAATGAAATGCATTCTGATATAACGCGATAACAATAGATTAAAATATGATTAGATTGCAATCGCCTTAATTAAATAAATAAATAGCAATACGATGCAATTTACGTCTATATTTACGAAGTGATAGTATTGTAAACTTGCATTGCGGCATGAAAGTATTTCGGTCTTGCGATCCATGTTATTATGCCGTATACTTTACTTACTTTTACCACAGCTTACTTTTGATAACAACAGCTTGCTGTGCGATCAGCTTGTTCTATAAATCACTCTTTAATTTACATAGCGTAATATTTTATTTTTAAAATACTTAGAAAGAAAGTACTTTACGAAATACAATGAATACCTTTGTACGCAAAGTATTTTTACTTTTAATTTTGAATGACATAGATGACATAGTCAAAAGTTAGCATTGGTAGATAAGTTAAAAAGTAAAGTATTTTAATAAAGTTTCTAGATCTTTTAACTCCCACAAATTCATAAACATTCACCAGGAAACTTGCACATTCATATTCATCAAGTCCTCTGGCAGTAAGAGCAAAATTGATAGAAACGTCATGCTCAACAAGCATCATGCATCATGTTCTTCTTGCATACCAAATGCGCTCTTGCATACCTCGTACGATTACGATTTGCATATGAGAACAAATCAAATATTTCCAGCACATTGCATCTGCATCTGACTCGAATGCATAATGCAGAAGTCGTAATTGCGTGCAGAGATGTCACGCCCTAATAATGCAATATTCATTTGCTGATCCTACTAATTTCGCTCTTCACTGAGCGCACTTGCAATATCTCAGTCAGCTACTCTTTTATTAATCTTAAAGACTATCGAGTCTTGGAATTAGTGCTCTCTTGCTGCAATGCAATATAACCATGGGTTACAGAGTGTTAACTCACTTAATGCATCAATTATTTAACACAAATGTTATTTACAACCAGACATTAACGTCATTTATCGATTCGAATCTATCCGCTGCGTGCCATAGCGTTGCGCGATGGAAAATGCTAATTCTTCGGCGAACAAATTTACAATGCGTTAATTAAAACTTATTGATTGTGCTGAGTGCGCATGGACTTTTAATGCAATTCGATTAGATAAGGAAGTAGATGTTGTTGTTTATACATAAATATTCATTCAAATTGACATCCATCAATGTTAACTTAATAAAAGCTATTAATTAGTTGCATCGACTTCATTTAATTGCATAACAAGCTAGTTTTCTCGCCTATTTGTCATCGTTCATTTATATAAAGCGAGTGAAATTGTTACTTCTTTCTCGTTGCTCTGAATGGTTAGCCATGCCATCCATATACGTATGGAATACGAAATGACATAATCAGTTGGTATATTAAATCGATATTTGCTAAATTCGTCTCGCGTTCTTTGGCGTTATTTACGAATCGAGTGAAATCCATAAAGCACTCATTCGGACGCAGCACGAATAGTTTCGAATATGTTGAACTTTCAACAGCAGCGTATGAAGAAAAGCCATCGCGTACACAATGAATAAATCTATATCGCTTATGTTATTCATCTGTTTACAGATTAAAACGTGTGTTCGTTTGTCTCGTTTAAATGTTGGAGAATATTATGTAAATCTGTAAATGGCATGTGAATATCGTGTATGTTTATTTTGAATACTACTTTTTGTGTGTTTATTTTGAAAAATATTACAATTACATTTTAAAATAGACTTTCTTAACCAATAAACATTAGGTAATTAATTTTCATCAAATCGTATCGATTATGTACAATTTTTTACAAACCGAAATGCTCAATCTAAGTAGGTAACTAATTACTAGGTCTATAATTAAATTATTTGGTACATAATTATTTGGTTGGTTGTCGCCTTGCGTGGTAAATTAATGCTATAAAATTATTTGAGATGATGAAAGATCGACTAACCAATTGCCTGCTGATTTTCTGGCACTTTATTTCTCATCGGTTCAAAAATGTTTTCTTGTGTGCGCTCTCTGCTCGTAATTACGAGCCATATGTTTTAATAATGTCCATCATAATGATCATCGTAATAGCCATCCAAATCGTAATCAAATCCATGTTGTTGTTGGCCTAAATAAGCAGCATCATAATTGCCATAATATCCATGTTGTAAACCTAAAATATTTCAAGACATAAATTACTTGAAAATTATATTAACTACCAAGTAACATTAACAACGAGGAACTTATCCGTTTAATGTCGTTAAAATTGAAAATTCTATGCAGAGCATATAAAAATATGGAATATTTTTAATCAAGGAAGTTTTTTCTTGTAAATATCTCAAGAAACATTGAAAACTCGTAAAATCAATAAATTATACTATTTCCTCATACTTCTCCATGTATGAAACCATAAAGAAATCAATCTTTCAAAGTACAATTTATGACTCACTTGACGCTCAAGTAATTTATGCATTTATTGACTTAGTTATGCAAAACTTCTTGCTGTTGATCAACGCGATGCTAATTAATTCATTTTCATTAACATTGAATTGACATTCTTGTTCCATGCTCTATGAACAGCTCTTGCGGCGCATAAATGAATAAAATACGATCTTTAATTTAACTTCGAAATTAATGAACCCGAAAATCAATTTTTTTCATCATGCAGCACTGCTCTAGAAGACAAACTATGCTGTTGTAACAAAGGCGACGATTGCAAAGACAAATGAAGAATAATTGCAAAATGGACACACCAACGTATCAATATTGAATAACAGAACGATAAAGTTTGATTACTAAATAATTTAAATATTCTGATTTTGGTCGACATCTCTCCTCCGAGACAAAGTTATTTGGTGCCATTAACAGTGCTAAAAACCAACTAGGAAAGACCATGAAAATGAGAACATAAAGGCATTATGAGACATAAAGTTAGCTGTGAACCACAATTGGACGATTGCAGTTAACTTTAGAAGAACACTATTGTGTAAAAGAAAAAAATTGAGAAACCAATGTGAACTAGAGCAAATGAAGTGCGGTCCAACATGCTATTTGATATTGTCCTTATCTGCATGATGCTGGATATTGAATCAGACACATGCGAAGTCCATGGTGTTCAATGGCAAAGTACTTAAACTTGTCTCTTTCTAGCCATGCTCATTATTAATCTCGGTTTAATTCTACCAATCATTAAAAACGTTACGCGTAAAAAACTCAATGAAATTTTGAAGTGTGACATTTAATTTAGCCTCCATTTTTTATTTCCTCATTTAATTAAATAAACGCAATATAAAAACGATAAAAAACGTAGATGTTTCGACGACTTTGGAGAAAGTTATATAGTTTTTAAACGTTTAGTAACTGAGTTTTGTTTTGTGACAATGTAAGATGGCAATCACTAACTAGCATAAATTTCTCTTCATTCATTCATTCTTCTATATTGTCATGTTATTATTGTCTTACGTACTTCCTTATCAATTGCATTTAATTTTATTTAACATCACGTCAATGCAAAGACATGTAATGGCAATTAGCTTAATAAAGCATAAAGTTTGCCGATTCAAATTCAAATTTGTAGCGTTTTTGCTTTCTTGACATTAATATTCATTAAATTTCGTTAATCCAGTAGGAGAGACGTAACGCTTTCGTCACACAAATCTTTAATCAAGATCATGTTAGGTGATATTTGTGCAAAACTGCACACTGGGCTCCTAATAAAGGTGTGCATTCAATGTTTAAATGTCACTTGTCCGAAATATTTCAAGAGTAGTGCAGTAAAAACCCATAAATCTTAAAACATGTAGCTAATAATTGGGGTTAAGTTTACTTTGATTTATATTTGCTTGCCAGAGTTTAAACTCAAAGTAGGTGTTTTGGTCAGCAATTATGGAGATATAACTAATTAATCCATATGAAATTCAGTATTGTTCGATTCCAATTAAATTCATATGTTAAGCCAAGAAAAAACCAAGTTGTATGAAGTCAAGGCAAGCATGCATCTATTGTTCACAGATTAGCCATTAATTTTTTTGTTGGTCCAGGGCGTTAAAAGCCAAACTAATCATTAATAATGCTCCTGATAAATAATACTACTTATAGCATTTCGCTGAATTAGATAGCTGAAGTTTAAAGTAATTTCCTGTATTATTAAGTTGCATTTGCGACTCGCTGTTATTCATGCGTCTTACGGTATTCAAATGTGCGGTTTTTTATCATTCATCTGCGCATTTAAAAGTTTAATGCATTAAAATACATGGCCTCTGTTTTGTAGAACACATATGATGAAATAATTCGGCGTTTATCATCAATGTGCTTGTTGTCGAATTTTTTCCAAGCCGAGGTGTGCCGCCTGTTGTGAGATAAGCTAAAACATTCGCGGCGAAAGAGATGCAATTTATCATTCGAATAAAAATGAGCTTTTAGCTGAATAAAGTTGTAATCGACTATCATATTCTGCCGTATCGCTTTGTCATCATAATTTTTTGAATTACAAATTTTCGCAATAGTTCAATACTTGATCTTTATATTAAATCTTGTTTTTGTTTTGTTTTCTGCGGGGTATTCTCGCTGAGAAATATGTATGAAGAGAGTGTGGTATTTGGTGTGCGATGTAGATAGGTTTTTAATGACAGCTCTTCTCCTTAAAGCCAAAAGGTCATTTCTGGTACAATAGAGCAATTGAGTTGAATTTAATTGCTTCGAATGAAGATGAAACGCACGACAAAGCAGCAAGCTTGATGTTTTATAATTGTTTGAGCTGGTTAAACACAAGTAGGATAATTGTTATTATGAACTGTCAAAGTTTATAAAATTTTCAGTCACGTTTGTGGAGTAGAATCAATTTTCTGCTTAAATTATTAGTTCCACAGCGATGACATGGCAGAGTTGTATAATTTATTTGTGGATGTACGTAATTAATGAACACCTTCGAACTGAAGTACAAACAATTAATATTTTAAGAAACCGTACATCCTGTTAACATCACGAGGACGTTCCACGTGCGATACGTACTTCACTTTTTTAAGTCCGGTATTTATTTGCTCTTTTTACTGCAATTACCGCAAATGTGAACATGAATACAAATTATTGCGTGCATTAATTAAAATTGCAGGCTTGGATACGCATTGGAATACGAACATAAACGAGTTTAACAAAATATTTCTTCCATCGACACTTCTTAATCGTTTTCTAGCTTTCTCGGCGTCTAAAGACCAGTCACATCCTTGTCCAGTGACATTTAAAATCAAAACCGTTTATTTTTGATTGAGTATCAAGGATTCTTGCTTATCCAACAGGATCTATTTCATTACTCATATTGCCAATCATCATTGATATCATCATCATTTTTAAATCGCGCAAAATATGCAGTGATTGAAATAGGTATGCATCAGGTTCATTGATAACTTACCTATACTTCCGGCATAAAGTGGCTGAGCTACCTGATGTTGTACTCCTGTGACAGCTTTGTAAATTGGCTGCGCATGTACCACTTGCTTATGAATAATCGGTTGTGGTACCACCTGTTTGACTACTGTTGGTACCACTATAGGTGCAACATGCGCCGGTATGGCAGGTGCGATGGGAGCAGCATGAATAGTTGGCGCACTCTTTGAGACAACAGCGTTAAATCCATGAACAGGATCTGCAGTGTAGTCAACGGTGCGAACAGAACCATCTGGTTCGACAAGAGAATATTGTCCTTTCACTACATCACCGTCGCGGCTCTCATGTTGCGATTTGTGATCGCCTGTGTGCGGATCGGAGACGCCGTATTTGAATGCATACTTTGGATGCGACTGCGAAAACAATGCGAACAATAAGAATACGTAATGCAAATCTTTTCTCAATGCTAATAACACGCAGCATACACTTACGTAATAATCAATTGCATGCGGCGCGTACACGGCGTTCTGATGATTGATAAGGCCTGGCCGTGCGAACGATGATGAAAATGCGATTGAAAGTATCACAAAAAGTCCCTGGAAGCAGCGGCGTTTTTTTTGCGCGTTTAATTAGCGTGTCGCCAATAAGTAAAACACTTTTTAATATTTATGATTCAGAAAAGCAAAGAAAGCGGGTTTCTGTACTCGAAGAAGTTTATACTAAACAATTAGTGTGACAAAAAAAGTTTTAATTATTTGCTGTTCATTCGTTTGCCACCTGTCATTAACGTTGGCTTATGCAAATTTCCTACTCATTTTATATTTGTTTAATGGTTACACACCCGCAAATCTCGCAAAAGCTTCTGGTCATTTAACAATAATTAAAATATGGAGAAAGTGTCAATATTTATTCGAATATAGAAATATTTGAAAAAATTAAAGCAAATTTCATTATTGAAAAATATATCTAATTATTGTATTAAATTTTGAATAGCTATTGCAGTTAACAAATAATTACTGTTTTTAATGGAATATAAGACGCAACTCCAAAATTATGAGACGATTTTTTCAAAAATCCACCCCATTTTTCACCAGAAAATAAACTACACTTGTGGTCCGGGAAATACGATAGATAATTCTGATATGGCATAAAACTACTTACCTTCATTTTATTAATTGAACTTGATAATAATCCTTAACGAAGTGTAAATAATTTTAAATTGTTAACTAAAATTATCTTTCGTTAGATGAAAAGAATAAAACTTGCTTGTTTAACAATGAACAATTTTTTCCGTAGACTAAAAGACCGAATGCGTTGAGGTGCTTTATAAGCACTTCCCGTTTACCCACAAACTGTTCATAAACAATGCAATATGCGCCCCCCTTTTGTGTATTCAGCGAGACTGAGGTAATACGCACAATTGCCACCTCGTAATGCAATTCACGCAAGATGTCCCCCATCTCTCGCAAACTAGACTTTCTTATGAAATTTACGTATGCTTTATGAAATAATATTGCATATTATAATTACTCGTGTTTTGTTCTTGCTTGTTGCGCACATTAGGTAAATAGTCTACACCGAAGGACATTTGACGTTCTTGACGCTTCTGTCCAATTTTGTAAAACTATTATCGAAAGCAGAATGCTGAAAATTAGGTGAAAGACGAACACGATTTTCGCTAAAACAATTCAGTTGTGACATGATACTTGCCAATGAATTAAGAACGGAAATTGCAACTCGGTTTTAATACAATTAGCAATTAACACGGGAGAGGAAGTCATAAATATTTTTATTGATAAGATTTTGCGTGTTCAACTGTTAATTAGGCGAATAACACTTTTTATTGGGTTTAACAACTGGGTAAATTAAATGTGGATTAATTTCGCAAGAAGCCGAATTAATATTTCTGCTGTAGGTTATTATCAATTAGTGACCCTTGTGCATAAGTATTACGTGTTTTAAGTACAGTGGTACCTCAGCATACGAGTTTAATTCGTTCCGAAACCTTGCTCGTATTTTAAATCGCTCGTA
>JARJDV010010258.1:0-19557 GCA_030264675.1 Anaulacaspis nigra
TTATTATATTTTCATTATTGCAATTCATGATAAATATTTCTGCGAAGAGTTCTTCAGATTTGTGGTTAAAGGAATTGGAATTTTATTGGATGTATTTGCAAACTAGAACGGTAAGATTAATTATTTATCTGGTTGTAAGTAACCCTCATAATTGCATTTGGCTGGAAAGCTACGAACAAATATTTTATAATTGAGCACTTTTGCGCTTTGCGCGATATGTTTTTCCGTGCTTGTGCACATGAAATATTCGCGCAGACTGGAAATTCACATTTTCCAACACGTACGTTCATAAATGCATATTGGTTGCTAGTCGTATATAAAAGTAGAGCAGTGCGAGTGCATAATCCTCCTCGCAGCGCTATATAATAAAAAATACACAGCGCAAGCGGGGGTGCACGAATTGAAATATTGAGTAGTCCACATACGCGGATTAAAAATGTTTTGATTTATGACGCTGTTTGATGCTAAAATATTGAACTAGCGTGTACGCGCGCGGATTTAATATATTTTTCATGGTAATGCATTCATTTAGCCGCCTGCATTTAATTTGAAAATGTTCATTCTAGTTGCGTTACATATTGGCAAAAAACGCGAAATTGGATTTGCAACAAAATGATGTGGTTTTCTAATTAAGCGCAATACAATTAAAACATGATGTAAACAGCGTAGATTACGTACTGGTAATGATCACTTGGAAATAATTTCGTGCCGTGTGAAATGGCAAAATGCGATAGCAAAGCGCAAACAAGCACCGCGCGTAATGCAGAAATACGATAGCATTTACCAATTTAAATTCTCTTTTCCTCCTCGGCAAACATTTTTATTCGCCGATGCAAGATAAAAGTGGCTTTTGTTCGTTTCGCGTAAATGTAATGCGCATATTTGTTGTATCAAGTCAAACAAGCAAGCAATGCGGGGCCAACCACTAGCACCACCACCGCCGCCGTCCTAGACAAAAACTGCACACAATCATGAATAAACCCTGCAAAGTGTGTGCAACGCGTCCAAAAAAAAAAAGAAAAACGAAGGCACAAAAAATGGAAAAACGCACTGCCAAAGCCAAATGGAATTGGAAACAACACGTTCACCTATTGCGCGAGTCGACAACGTAAATATTTATTATTTTTTCCCGACTCGCGATTGCACTCGTCCAGAGGAAATCCTCGGCTTTTGAGCGCAACGCGCGCAGCAGTGCAAATATTATTTCGCCCCACAATTTATCGATGACTCGACCACCGTAAAAATGTAAATTTTACTGCCGCCAACCACTATAAGAATAAAGGCGAAAGACGTCGCATCGTGACGCGTTAAGTGAAACGCGTTCGCGAAATTAATAATGCATTTCGTTTGTGATTTTGCGAACGCGCGGACCATACGGCTGATGTACCACATAAAAGCCGAATGAAATTGCAGTTTACGACGCCACAAACGTGGCCTGCGCTGCCGCCCATTTCAGCAATGCGTTTTATGAACTTTCCAACGCTTCATAATAATACAAGTTATCATCACGTCGCGCATTTTAGGTGACAAACCGGCATTTAACAGCGGAATTTAATTGAGTTCTACACGCGTACAACGATATTCTTTACGCCGCCGCCGTCGCCGTCTCCTTTATTCGTTCTTTGATCTTCATTTTCGCGGCGCGCATTCCTGGCGGGCCTGGAATATGCCGGAGCGAAGATGATTGGAAAAGCGCCATTCCATTCTTGTAGGAATTCACTTAGTAAAACGCAAAAAAGCGCATTTTCTAAATACTACTCAACTCTCGCCCCGACTGTCGTTCGAACGCGATCATTATGATCGGAAACAAATTATCCTCAGGACGTACACACAATTGCAGAAATCCACCCTCTGCCTCTGCAGCGAGAAAAAGCAAGAAAAAAAAAACCACCCTCATTCATTCGTATTGCCTTACGGCGATGGTGGATCGGGCAATCATTTCGCGCTGAAGCCCCCATCGAGTTGATCGTCAGCAATTCGCGTCTATTGACTGCACGCGGTACAGCTGTTGCTGCGTATACATCCATCGTGATTGATTGCCGGCCGCTTACAATCGCGAACAGATCGAAGGCAGAGCCTGATTGCCTCTGTATTTTATTAGATTATATACCAGCCCCGAATACACATACGCATGCGTTGTTAGCCTATGGATAGCGATGGAGAAAAAACATGACGCGCATGGTATCCCGGAAAAAGCGGGAGCAATCTGTTGCCCGCGCGACGTTTTATATGCGTCTCCAGCGGTTTTCGGTTGTTGTATTTACCCCCCGTCAATGAAAGGGTTTCGATATTTTCCGAACCCGAATTCCACTCACGCGTCACGATTTTCATGGCGGGCCGCATTCGGACGACGCACGTAACTGTTGATCGGATGCTGCATTCACATGGAAAAGAAAGGCTTATTGTGCTCGAAATTCGCCATCGGGGTTAAAGCCGGCCCAACGACGAAACGTTTTTTTCATCGATAATTCATTAATCATTCGCGGCGGGCAACTTTATTCGTAATATTATTTTTACGAGTTTTTCGTACGTCCTAATTATTTGTGTGTCAATCAGCAACTTGTCAAAATACGCAAGAAGGAAAAAGTTTAATTAGAACACACTCTGTCGCGAATAATTTACGTTTTATAATTTTTCATAATAACATTAATTAGCATGCGACGCGCGGGGCAAAAGGACGAATGGCTGGGTGTTGCTGAGTAAACTTAAAAAGCTGTAAAATAAAGCAAGCGGCTAATGAAAAACCAGTAACCCGAAGGGGTTTTGCGATGGTTCGCCAAGTTTTTACGCGCGTTTACTGCCACCTCTTTTAAACTTGCCGGAGTAACTTGTCAGCGGAGCGAGTTACAGTTTTGTTTGAAGTACTTACACCCGCGTTAAATATACGCCGCCGTCGCCGCCACCGCCACTGCCACCATTCTCGTTGCCACCATTGTCCGTGAACAAACGAGCAAAATATTGCGATGCTTTACGTTGATGTGGAATTGCACGGAGTAAGGAATATAAACCCTTCATTCGTTGCCCGTTTTCGTCGGGCAGAGCCATGTTACTCGTACGCAGCAAGCACGAAATATTTGATATTGGAAAAGTTTAATGTACGCGTTGTGGAACTTGTTTGTTTTCTTCATTTCACTTGCACCCTATTTAGGAAGCGCGCGTACACATCGTTTATTAATTTTCATATCTCTTTAGCACGACGACGACGCGTGTAACAAAACTTAATTTTGCGTCCAGACTTTCTGGAAGTATTATACGGAAAAGTTGAGCTAGAGACTTTGCGGAAAAATTAAACAAACATGACTTTTGGAGCGGGCACGCAAATTTTGCGGTTACTTCCGGTTGAATAGCCATCACACTTTCCATTTCACCTCTCTCGCGCGGCAAGTTTTAATAACCACAGCGGTGGCGGTGGCAACAAGCCGCATTAAAAACGCTCAACGTCAACGCCGCAGCGAAAATGTCATGGAACTTTTAATATTCATCTCTCGGCCTTTTATACGCCGCGCTCTACCTACAAATGGACAATTTGTGTACGCGCCCGCTTAAAAAGCCTTTTCCGGCCAGCGCCGCACATAAACCGTGTCATCGCTGAAGCGCAACATAATCGCTGCGGGCCAATTCGAAATAAAAACCAATGATGGAAATGGCGGCGGCTGCGGCGGTGGTGGTGGTCACAAAGTCACGATCCGTGAAAAGTGGAAGTAAAATCGTAGGCGGCGGATGCGAGGGGCGCTAAGTGTCCGCCATTGTGCGCTATTTGGGCGGCGAGAACAATTTGCCGATCGGCGTTGGCAAAAAGCTGCTTTTTCATCCTAAACGCCCGTATTTTCTCGCTGCCGCAAAGCGCGAAAAACATCAAGCGGCTTAAACACGTACACCTCGTAATATTGCACCATCGCACACACACACGGGGCAGAGAGAGGAAACGATAAAAGATTAATGCACTTTTACGTGCGTTATAGGCAACACGATATACACACATGTTGGAGATTTGATTAAAATATTTATGCAATTCGAGAATATTTTAATATAAGTTTTTGCAGTCGCTCGTAAACATGCGAATTGAACAAAAGGCGTAAGGAAGCAACGTGTTCTTTGGTTTTACGTGAATTGTTCGCGGATGGATCGACGGTGCACCGGTGCAGAGATCGTAAATCAGATGAAAAGTCGATCAATGACAAGCGGAAATATACGCACACGCGCTGCGGCGGAAGGCGAGCAAATGTTTTATGTTGCCGATCGAAAAGGAAACGCATAAATACGCCATTTTCATAATAAATCTCTGCGGGTTTCGCGCCCTCGAGCATAAGCAGCGGCGGCGGCAAACGACATTCAATCATCTCGCGAAACGGTTTTATTGATTCGCCGTCGTAACGCGCGCGCGTGCGAGAATGCAACGGCTGCGCGCCGCCTCCGGGGCAATCAATCAAACTAGCGTCGAATAAATATTATTAGTTAATGGCAGCGCATATCGAATTTGACAAATGTCCTTTTAACTGATTGTAATTTTTTGCGCGCGTGCAATTGCTCAATTTATTGCGAAATATTTTGCTCCCATTTGCGCGAATGAGCAGCGGGGAAAATCGATATAATTCGGGGGGCTCTCACCGCTAAGTAAGGATCCAATTGAGGAAACTCGAAGCGTTTTAAGCTTTTTCTCCTCTTCAATCTTAGTTGCCGCGCGTGCATGTTTTTCCTCGCTGTCTGCTAAATACGGGTCTAGACTTCTTCTTCTTCTTCTCACAGCGCGTACAATTGGAATCAGCGAAAAAGCTGGGTAAGTGAAGAGCTGTTTGAATTTGAGTGAATAATGAGGCTTATTAGGAAAACATTCGTACAGTCAAGCGAAGCGTATAAATCCACGCGAGAAAAGTTTCTTACTTATCGGAAGTAGAAATATTCAATTTGCACGTGTATTATCACGATATCAATAGCACAATGCGTGGTTGGGATTATCCACACGTAAACGTTTCGGAGAGAAAAAGGGATGAGAACGAACGAAGGAAAGCACCGCCGCCGCGCCGCACGCAAACACGCAATAAGACGAGGGTTGGGATGTGAAATACGCGAATGTGATTTATTCGACGATATTTCCCGGCAGATAACTGGGAAATCGAAGGAAATGCGCGCGCGCGCCTACCACACATACTCGTTCGGCTATCGTTTATGTATTTCACTTAGCACCCGCCGAAATACTCGATAAGCGGCGATAAATTTCAACTGAGATTTATGCGCGAATACACTGCAGACAAGCGAATAATTTTGCGAACAAAATGTAAATTTTCGGCGTGCCCCGAAAGAAGTTTGCCTTTTTGAGGAGGATAAATATATGAAACGTAAAACAAGCGCAAAGAATGAAGACTCATTGATATTCAAAGTGATTCGCGTTCAAGAAGAAGCGAACACATTGTACACGTGTTCTTCTCTCGACAGGGGTCTTTCTTGGACGGTGTGCGAACAGTTTTCGTAACTATTTGCAACGCGCGAAATGGTAACCAAACTATATAAGCTGAATTGCATGTGCGAACGAGCACAATTCCAGGCGGCGGCACACGTTTCGTAAATTCCCACCCCCTTCCTCGTGTCTGGAGAGGCGAGGCGTCGAAGGCAGCGTCATTCCTTCGTGTATGCGAGGAAGGAATGAACGATTCGGTCGTTCAAAGTACAGCAAATTCGCATTCGACAAGTTTATAATGTATTCATCGTGAATAGCATATAATTCCGCATGAAACTGCTACAATTCACTATTCACATTACTGCGTTTCACTATATTTTACAAGACAATTTCTCCGCAAGTGTTGCATTCTCTTGGAATTTAATCGTTAGTTACTTGCGTCATTTGAAGAGGAAGAAATCACAATAGAATAATCAATGCGATTGACGAAGGAAACGCGAAAAAATCGACTACGTATGTGCACACAATAAAATTTTATGTTGCGAACGATTTGTATGAGTTTGCGAACAAGATGATGGCGGATTACGAGCGACGCGCATTATTATGTGAGAAAGCAACTGTTCAGGTTTCGGCTTTGTGCAGCTTTAAGTGCCTTCCATGGTCACAGTATCTACAATATATTCAAAGTTTGCGATTCCGTTCAGAAATCAGCAGCAGACGCGAGCGCGCGCACACACACACTTGGTTGGAGATTATTGCATCAAATGGCAAAAAGTTTTCGTGCGCGGAATATGAAATAAGCATACGTCCCGGAACACATTTGCAAGTAGTTATTATAATGCGCAAATACATTGATTTCGAAGCGGCGCGAGCGCGAACGATTCGACCGGCACTTATGCAAAGGGGTTGGAAAATTGGCAGACATTTGGAATTTAATCTGACATAATCTCGCCCTTATTATTATCAAACGCGGTGCGCGGTGTGCGCTTCATGAATATGACGAAAATTGCGGCACTTGAAATGTTGTGTTCGGTAGTGCAAAATTAATGCGGTCAACCACACTCGCCTCCTTCGCTAATTAGATTGCACTGATGCAGAAGAGCTTTAACCAGTGCGAAAACGATGCTCCCTCGTTTGCTCCCTCGCTTACTCACTCACTCACTCACGCTCTCTTCCCTTAACTGATTATGAAACGCATAACCCGAAATCTTGAAACTTGCTGCCTCCCTCAAACTTAGAGGGTTGTAGTACGAAGGCAACAGCAGTCAGTCGCGTCTTGAGGGAGCAATAATTCGCACAACAATTTCGAAATTCCAATAGAAATCAATTAATGTCCTTGACGCCCTTAATTAACGGTCAAACCATGCAAACTTAACGATGACATTCAAAGATTAAGACAAAGAAGGTAGAAAAGCACATTTTAATTAAATGCATAGAAAGTAATGAGTTCATCATGTTAGGGGGTTAAATGGGTAAATAAGTTACCTCATCATAATCATAAACTGACTGTTTGTTAGCGAATATGTTTAGTTAGTGATTCGAGCGCGTTTTCGGTAAACTATTTGTTAGTTGAGTATGCTGGATGAATGATGAGATGACTTACGCATACCCCTATTCTTGGCACCTCTTTCGCCCCGAATGAGGATCTCGTGGTCGTCCTCCTCCCACACCTCGCCGTCGGCGAACGCCAAACTGACGAGGAAGACGATCGTGAAGCTGAAGAACACCAGCCACTTCATGTTTGCTCGAGTCGTACTGCAACACGCAAAAAAGACGAATCGATATTACACTCAAATATTTCATCATCTCTCGGTGGTGCAAGAGATTCTTGCGCATAGTTTGAACACATTCTCGAAAACTTTTCTGAACGCGCCGCGGCGGATATAATCCCGAGCAGATTTCTTGTGCGTTGACCTTTGACATACTCTTTGGTAACTTGATAAAAGTTACATCAAGCGAACGTGTGATACATCATAGTTATATTGGGGCGGTAGGAAAAATTAATTGCAAGGGTAACACAGGGGGGATGCAAAATATTTGGCTAATTTACAATTTGCACTGCTGAGTTAATCAGCAAACTGGAATTTCGTAATGAATTTCGCCGCGCAAACATTGACATAGCAAATTTTCAGTTTTATTCGTTCTTTTCGCTCGCAGCTCACAATTCAAATATTTGCATTATGCGATGTGTATGCAGTCAGGGCTCGATATAAATTTCACTATAAGTCTTCAGTAACTAGACGAGTTTTATATTGTTATTTATGTTGGAAGTTTTCGACGTGCCTCCTATTCAGCTAGCGATGCCGCCGCTGTTGCTGCTGCTGCCGCCACCGCCGAATATACGTTCGTTGTCGCGCTACAAATAGCGCTAGCGAGCGTCGCGACGCGTTCGTGGAACTTTTGCGCGCCCGGATTCAACTTCCACTTCTTCCGCTCGCGTTGGCGCACCCGTTGTTTGCACGCCGCCCTCGCGCGCGCGTTCTGCACTAAGCGCGTAAACTCGCTGCCTTCACAGCCTGATAATTATTTATTAAATGTAACACCATTTGTGGTTACTCGACTGAAAATATAATTAAACAAGAAACTTTTCGTCGCCGTGAGTTTATCCACCTAGAAGCGGCATACAATTTTCTTCATTTCCACAGGAAATTTTAGTTTATGCATTTGTTTTGTAAAACGCAGCAAAATTTCATAATATTTTAACTTTTTATTTAGACAAGCGAATGTTGCCAATTAAAAATATTTTAATCAATTGTCAAACAATGTGAAAATTTACAAGGGATGAAAAGTTTCACGATTTTACTATTTGAGTTATTTTTAATTT
The DNA here is from genome assembly GCA_030264675.1 of Anaulacaspis nigra. NCBI lineage: Eukaryota > Metazoa > Arthropoda > Insecta > Coleoptera > Staphylinidae > Anaulacaspis > Anaulacaspis nigra. The sequence continues at coordinate 8,220 of JARJDV010010258.1, forward strand.
TATACCCCACAGTATCCAAGCTCATTGGCTGATGCTGCATTGCAGAAAATGAATTTTTATTTTTAGCGCGCATGAAAAGTTTGGCATAGATGTGTCAGCCAGATGTAAATTTTTATATCATTGCGAAGAGTTGTTTGAAGCGTTTGAATAAATTATGGCAACCGTGCAGTTAACTCTGCGCCCCGAACAAGTTTAATGATGCTCCAACTTTTTCTTTGCGTTACTGATACCCATTAATTATTTGTGTTAAACTTTACGCTAAAAATTACTATACGCTTATTACGCGGGTTTTTTATCGTGTTAAATCCGTACAAACGCATAAAAATGTAAAGTTGCTATCAGCTTTAATTAGTATTGCTTTACGTGTATCGATTGTGCAATTTGCACGTCTGCTTCGCGCGCTCATACTCACATTTCGATTATCGTGAAATCGTTGTTCAGGTTTACCGTAATTTAAAATCGCAATCAAGATTGCGATAATCCGTCTGGCACATCGCGTGGGTAAAAACCATCGCCGTCCCGCCGCCATCGGGGGAAAAAACCTGCCGCCCCATGCTGCGATATCGCACAAATGCGGCGAGGAAGACGAAACGTTCACCGACTTTTCCGCAATTCAGGATGCGCTAGAGCGTGATGATAAGCTAATGCGCGCGCTGTAGTTCTTCGCGAACGGTTCTCAAGTGTACGCACGAATCTTTGCTCTTTCACTTGATCGACGTTTGCAAAAAGTAAACACAGCCATCGTCTGCTATCTGTATCTCCTATTGTTGTCAGAAATATAAGTTGAATACAATGCACAATGACCAAACGCAGATGTTTTCGATGCGATGCGATTCGATCGAACGCGCAACTTCTTGTTCTTCGGTATAAAACGCTCAATAAATTGAAAGAATGTAATACAATCTTGGTAATTTGAAAACAATACAAAGAGAACAGCTAAGCTAGGGTCACGTTCAAAGGTTAGAGAGTACCAACACAAAATCGAAGACCCTTGAGTACAAGCATGTATTAAATTAGTCCCAAACTTTCTCTCTCCTCTACAAGTCGGAGGTGGGGGGCGGCAACGGCGACGCTTAACGAACCTTTGCTCGTTTCAGCGTGTAATTAAAAAAGCGCTGTGATTTCCCATGAGGCAGGCGCGCGCAACTTTAACTCGACGTAACCGGCCGCCCCCCAGCCATACATCTAATTCATCTCGAAATGCGCAAATCATAAATAATTGATGCGCATATACGACTCTCGATGTTGAAACTAGCACAGATTTTTTCGCCATGCGATTGAGGAATTCGGTATTGTTTCGGCCGCTGATTGCTTTTCGCATTCGCGTGGAAAATAGGCAAACAAATATCTGCGGGCAAATACTACGGAAAAAAGAAAATTCAATCATGCCATTCGCTTGGCCATATTTGTTTTCGGACCGTATGCGTACGTACCGATTGTTTTCATTTTCTTTTTTTGCGTCGCGGCCGTTTTTGTTCTTATTGCATTTGCGTATTGTTTGCCGCATGCGAGCAGATGCAGAGATGAAATGGAATGAAATGCAATGTTGGTGGCGTAGATTACGATTTCGATCCGGTCGATATCTCGCCGTGGTGTGTGATTAATTACCAATATCGTCGTCAAATTGCGGCGCGTACTTGGAAATTTAATTATTGCGCGCCGTTCGCCTCGCTCGAGATTGCGTGCAGCAGCAGCAGCAGCATCGCGATCGGTATTCATTCGGGCGCGTCGTTATTGCTGCCATCATCGTCGTATCAATATATATTTGTTCTCGCGTACGGAACATGAAAATGGACGACGCGCATGATAGGCAACGGCCACTGCCACTCTCCATTCCTCCCGGAAATGTCCTTGCTCGTCCGCTTACAAACTGCGGGCCAATAAAATATTATATATACAACGCAGCAACCAAATGGAGGGCGAAATTACGAAAAGTGGATATTAATATCACGTAATATTTTAAGAGGATTGCTCGCCTCCCCTTTCAGGTGAAATTTACCGTTGACTTTGCAGAGAGTGGCATCGGTGAAAGAAACACAGATATTCGGAATTTGTAGTGGCGGACAGTTGGGCGAACGTGCATAAGATAAAAGGGTATGATTAGCGAAATAGATGGTGCCATTAGTCCGAGGGCAGTAGGTGTACAAAACTAAAATTTCCATGATTTGCTGCAACACCGCTCGCGTAAATGCTGTATGCAAATTGCATTTCGGAGAGCTAGCTGCAATATATTATCATAGCTGCTGCGGGCCTGCTAGTTACGCCATTACTGGCACTGATATCTGATAACATTGTGCGCAAAATGCAAATGATATTTCACGCAGATATACGATATCCAAAGAAGCGTAGCGCTGTTCCGCAAATCCTGGCGTTGTAAAAAAGACGACGATGTTAAGATATTCGGCGAATCACCATCTGCGCGAGCAGGGCGAAAAAAGCGAACGGCGAACCGAGGATCATGTAATATTTTTATTAATTTCATTTATCCCGAGTGTTTCTTGAGAATGGAGTTGAGCCTGTTGCTATATCAATTTTTACGTACGCGCCGTAGTTTTTCATCCGAATGCGGCCTAATTTATACGACGGATTTGGGTTTGTGACGTGGAGTGATAGCCATCATTAAACGCGCAAACCTGGCAGCGAACAACAATAAGGCGTGTGCCGCCGTCACGGCTGATATGTTGTATTCTCTGCGACGTCAGACGCGCGCACGACTGATGCATGACACGTTTAAAGATAACAAATTTACGGTTAAACATCCTTGGAGGGAAGGAGGCGGCAGGCAGCCGGCAGACGGCGGCCGTTGTGACACACGCAAACGAGAAATACGCGTAACGCACGCATTCTGTACGGATGTGCATGGCACACGCAGTGGAATAAAATCAAATAGAAAGCTCGTTCGTTCGTTCAGGCCGTCAAAGAAAAGAAAAACGTTGACGTGGATATCTCGAGGGTCCTTAATGTATTGATACTGATACCGAAAGATACTTTTATCTCGAAACAGATGGCGTGGGCATACAATTCCCAATTGTATTTTTGTTTGTTCACCGCCTCCTGCCGCCGCCGTGCCGTTCGTTCGTCTTGGCGAACGGAGCGTGCACCGTACGGGCACGTAGCAGCATGAAGGAGAAATGTTCGACCATAAATGCGGCACTTAAAGGAACAGGAAGCTTTCATTTTTTTCACAGTCTCAAATATTATTCACCTCTCCCCAAAGCACAACATTCACATGTTGATTGTTGCTCCTGGAAATTTAAATGCATTGCGGCACGCGCAAGTGAAACGAAGGAAGTGGTGAAGAGCACCCCGGAAATGTGGGGTAAAAGCTTTTATTTTATAATCCGCATTGTGCGTGAGAAAAAATGGCGCACGAGAGAAAAAATTTAGGGGCACTGCTGGGATCTGGGAAATTTAACTTGCCTCGAGTTGTAGTATGTATGCCAAAGTATCGAGGGGGTGGGCTATAAAAAGCGTATACGATTTCCGATTTACAAAACATTCTTATCGCGTATTCCATAACACAAAGGCGTGTGTTGCGTATAAATTTAATTTTATGATACTTACTTACTTACACTTTTTTCCGGTCTCGTTTTAGCCGTTTAATTATAATTGCACTTGATATAAATAGGAAATTTATGTGGCCGACTAAAAAGCTCTTAATTACTCTTCATAAATAGCAATGAAAACATAAAACTCCTTTTGCCCGTCCTGCATTAATTACGCGAACGCATAAAACCTTTTGACGTCTGCGGTTATTTATCTGGCCAAAAGGAGGAGGTGGCAAGAACCGGAGAGGTTCTTATTTTTCATGCTGAAATTAATTCCTTCGCACTCGTGCAATACTTTATCGCAGGACTTGTCCTGGCAAGGAAGGCAACCCATCTACCCTGCCCTCCCCCACACACAATTAAGAAGCAATTTACCGCACACCTTGTTTTATTACTTCTCGGTTCGTTTTTCGAACGCTTCGAATATTGCCTCTCTGAACGTCATCCATTATACTTTCGCGAAGAGGCGCACGCGGACGCGTCTCTTAATTTATATTTATAAATTTCTGCGATAAATGATGGCCTTTTGTGTATTTACTCATTGCCACCTTCAATGCATCGATAGGCGCTTCGCCGCCGCCAGCTGAATCGCGCGTCTTGTCTGGCTGAATTAATTTCGCTCTTTGCGTTATTTATACTCGGCGGCGGCTGCGGTGACGGAGGGATGCAAACCGGTAATTGATTATCGATTCGGTAAAGCTTCAGGTGCATTCCATCGCCGCCGTCGAAGGCGAACGTCCCGTTTGTTACGCTGCATTTGTAGCCAAAGGTGGATGAAAGTATAAACAGACTAGAAGTTTGGCAGATTCGCGCTGAAAGACGCACGACGCGAGATAATGCTGAAATCTTGTGTAACAAATAGTGCGGTGCTCTCCCTGCGCAAACTTGAACTCGACATGATAATGGGCTGAAGTAGGAGAAGACTTTCAAATACATCGGGAGCAGCACTCAACTCCACAAGTATAATGAGCGCTTGTGCGGTTCAACAAAGTACAAGTATTGTATTGCGTCTATTGTGCAGATAGAACGCGCGCACACACACACATAGGCACACGCCGCCCCCGCGAGTATTGAGGTGCTTCTTATCGTACTCAATGCAACTTTGCATTATAATTAACGCGGTAGCGCGAATTGTTATTAGCGCACGTGCACAACCTCGTATTGAACAGGAAAACGTTTAAGTTTCATGCACGTTAACGCATTATCGCAATCATAATGAATTATTAAGAAGTTTTGAGGCGCGCGCGGCTGGCTTGTGCGTTGGAATTATTAATTTGCAAGCATCAAGTCTTTTCACCTTGCTTATCATCGTTGGTGAATCTTAATAGAATATTTTAATTACGCCGAGAAATGATAAATGCGCATGAAGGAATAAATAATGAATGGACGGATGGGTGTTCAATGGAAAATAGCCGTTTGATATTTTCCGCCGTAGCCGTCGCCGCCCCATCAGGAACATTAGCTATTACCTGTTCCGCGTTCGCTCGAGTTACGCGTGTTTTATGTGTCAATTGCAGAGTGTTTTCACGTTGGGTCCACCGCGTGCGGGATATAAAATAATAGCCTCGGCGTTATCTTTCCGTCACATTACGCTGCGCATTCAACTGTTGCTGCCCGTATCATCGGGAATATTATTTATGATAATGTGCCTACGTTTGCAAAAATGCAAATAATACCTATCGTTTATTCCATTAAGGACGACATTAGGTATTCGCGAAAATGGGGAATGTAGTTTTTGAAATTTACTGTGCGTACTCAATTGAAAGTTGAAAGTTACCTTTCGTCAAAACTCTGACACGCCGTAAAGGAACACATTGAAAGTTATAATGTTATTCAATAAAATACGGCGCAGGAACATGCAAGCAAAAAGTCGAGTAAAAGTTGAAAAATGATATTGCACTGTGCAACCCTGCGGAATCTCACGTGAAAAGCCCATCGTGACATAACAATATTTTCGATCTTCCGGGGGGCAGTGCACGCGTTATTTTCCTTTCCTATCGCGTATATCGGAAACAATGCCCTGAGATTCTGACAGATGTTGCTGCGGGCGGCAAAGTGTCTGCCCCTGTAAGGATGACGTTGCGTTAAGCCACGTCATGATGATATGACGGTAGTTCGGGTGCCAGCAACGACGACGGCAGCGGCAGTGATGCTGCTGTATATTCAACGCGGGCTGCTACTCTGCCGGGTTAGCTAGCCGCCTGCCCTGCCCGCCCCGAGTTGTAACGTCTAACCTGATAGACGCGAATGTACAAAATGACTAAAAGGTCACGTGGCTTGTTCGAAAGCGCACAAGCATGAAATAAATCACCGCCATAGAACGCCTCGCAACGGACTTTCAACTCAGCATATTGTGTGCATCCTTCCACTGAAAAATTTTACACTTTCAGTGAATATTTCACGGTTTTCACGAGTTTACTTGTAATGAAGATCGCGTAAATCAGGACGAGATATTCCATCAGTTTTTATTTTAAAAACGTTGGTTGCGAATTGATTTAATTAATTTTATTCAACAACGCGTGTGTATATATTATTTTTCTTTCATTAGTAAAAGTTTTAATTAAAATTAAATCTAAATTGCGGTTGCGTTGAAAGTAGCAACAACAACATCATCAACAACAAAAACACTATCTGCAGTTCGAATCAATGCAACCGCCAACCAAATTGCACTCTCCCTCGCTCGCCCCTCGATGAGTAAACAAATGAACAATAAATAATGAATGATTTATGCATGAAACTTAAATTAAGCAATTTCCCAATTAAAATTCTAATTACGCGCCGTGTTATGTACACAGCCAACAATGCATGCGGCGCGCACAGTGAGCTTTAGAAGTTCATCTCGTTGGAAAATGCTATAATCGCTTGAGCATCATGTGTGGAAACAAAAACACGCGTATGCGTATGCACAATGTAAATGGATGTGTTTATTATCAATCCGGACAGGTTAAGCTTGCATCCATCAGAGTTTCCTGGTTTAATTGCGCGCCTGCTCAAATAATTAGGCATAACGTATTGATTGGTTTCTGGAGGAAATACAGCCGGGATTATAGAGTCCATCAATAAGCTGCTTGCTGGATACTACTCTGTAATTGAACTCGCAATTGGAACATTGTTATAAATTGCAATTAATGTCAGCAGTAATTTCGAGATTTCAGAATGTTGCCCAGCGGAAAAAATTCCTTGTCAATTATCGAGTAAAATGCACATAAATCTTCTATTGGAAACGTTGACATTTGCAACCCATTGCACTTCAGATGAGGAAACTACATCGAAGTTCGATAACGGGTCACGCACGAACGGATTGCGTAACAAGCAAAATGCATTAGCCATAAAAAGTTGCGGATGTTTCTTATTATAAATCAAAATAACAGTGGCAATGTGAGCGGCGGAAAACACTTTCGACTATTTTTGTGCGTTTACGAGGCAAACTTCTTGATTGCGAATTTTTCTCGTCGTTGGCGTCACTCTCGCCATTAGCTGTTATGCGTTATGTGTTGCGTATTTTCGGGGTAAAAGTTTTACTTTCATGGTGAGCGACGAGCGCTCGTAGTTGGTTGCATAAGGGCTGCAAGTTGGTCGACGGGAGCGGCAATGGTTGATATGCTAATAAAAGTTAATATATGCCGGCGTGTGTGCGGCTGCGAAAAAAGTTTGTGTATCTACGGCTGGCGCTGGTGGTGGCGGCAACGGCGGCAACGGTGGCGGCATATATCGTAAATCCCTTTTAGAAAGCCCCTCGAGGACAAGCGCTTAAAATTTGCAAACGAAATCGAGCAGTCGCACACGCTCACACTCGCTGCCTTCAAGGGTGTGTTTTGCCTGAGACACCCGATCTGAACTTGTCGCGCGAGTGGGCCGACGAAAAAAATTTCACATAAATTGCATAAATTACCCCCGCCGCATAAAAACGTATCGTATTTTATAGTAAATGTTTTTACTTTTTGCTGCTCTGCGCGTAAACTAGAAATAACTCATCTTTATGCGATAAATTAATTTTCGCTAATTATTCACTTGTTCCATTTTTGGCATTAAGCTAACACTCTGTATTCGCGGAGACGGTTGATTATGCCCCGTCGGTTGTTATGTCATACAAGCAGGCGTGTGTGCATCTCAGCGGCATGAAGGATGTGAGTTTATTGATGCATAAATTACGTGCAAATCCTTTCATTAAACAATATCGCCATTATGCGAAGGAGACGCGTCGCTTGAGGATGGCATTTGTCGTTGTCGCCGCCACCGCCTCCGTTGGCGTTTGTGCATGTATGTGTGTGTGTGTGTGTGTGTGTGCAGTTATCATCACGATTGGAGATCGTCGTCTGACTGTCTGTCTCCTGTACTCATTTGCATGCGCCTTGTTTGAAATCTCGGTTCATTTTGATTCTGGTTTAAATTTAAGCACTCTGCGGAGCGAATGCAATGTGTATTTCTTATTCGTCACGCGGCTTGATGATGTTGCCAAATTATAGGATTTGCTACGTGGTGCAGACAATTCAATTGCACACACGCGACAGATACCTATTCATTACATTTGTTTATTGCAACTGGGTATTATATTTAACGATAATTATCAGGAGCTACGCAGTGTAGAGCGCTTGTTGGGCAATCAAATAACTCGTAAAATAGGCAACAAATAAGGATTAAGTAATCATAAATAATCATAAATCCAAGGCACTGGTCGCGGGCGCGCGCGCGCTCTCGTCGACTCCCCGCATCGTAAATCAATTCTAATGATACAGCATAGAGCGCGCGTAGCGGTTGTTCTTGTTGCTTTGCTCGTTCGCATCTTGCTTGAACGCTGAAGGAATTATATCTTTGCCATCAACCGCAAGCTTCGCAACCGCAGGAATACATAACTCGATTAGCCGGAAACGGAACGCGGACGACGTATTGAGTTACATCGAACGCGAACTTGTGCCGAGATGTTTGTTGCACGCTCGATTGAAGATCGCATTCAATAGACAATGCGATTCACTTTGCGGAATTTAAAATTATTTCTTGGACGTTACATTCGCCAGTTACTTGAGTTCTGCGACTATGACTACGTACGTTTTCTGTTTGTTTTCTGCAACATAAAATAAACATTAAATAAGAAAAACGATACGGTCATAGCCGAGGGACGAAAGAGAGCGCGCAAGCCGCAGGGCAATTTGCATACAACAAACAATGGCGCAACAGGAAATGTGCAACAATGTGTGACAAGTTTGGTTGGCTTATTCAAGATGATGTTTCCGCATTGCTAGTGCGCACCGCGACCCGGGGATATGTAAAGTGGCTGGAGATGGTGAAGAAGCGCGTTCGCGCACTAACCAACAGACACTTTCGCACACACGCACGCTCACTCGCCGCCTGCTGCGGGCGGCCACAGATTGCCTTTTGCAAGTTTGAATGCGCCATAAAAATTAATGAGCTCATTATTCCTCTGCGCGCATTATGACAGTTGTATTACACTCGCATACAGGTTGCTACCATCACCACCATCACGAGAAAGGACACATTCTCCCGTCTCATGTGGCTAGTGGCGGTGGTGGCAATGGTGGCGGCAAAATAACAGAGCGGGATATATTGGCCGGCCAGTTGTAGCGTGTTTGGTTTATGTTCGACGCTGAAATAGGAGTCAACCGTATAATTCTAGGGCAATGCCCATATGACACTGTCACTTCACGACTCGCGTTTGCAACCATGCACGGAAACGTTCCACGAGGCGGCTAAATGTGATGCATCTGTTTTGCAAATTGCATCTCTCTAACAAGATCTAAGTTGTGTGCGTCGTCTCCGGGGGCTTTGCTATTATTACGTAATGTCCGCGCTGAAACAACGCTGTGTGATCAATAGGTAACGAGCGGCAAAGTGAATTAAATGCGTGTTTGAAAGTTTTATTCATTAAAAAATACTTTATGCGCGCATATTCCCGTCAGGCGGATGGAAAAGTTGCGCGACAAGCGCATTTCAGCCCATTGCGGGCGGGCGTAACAATGCAATAAAACTTAAAAGTGTATTATTTTAATGCACACAGACCGCTATTCACCGCCTCCCTGCCGCCAACCCCGCAGCTGCGGGTAGGTGGAAAAGAACGCGTATATGTGTGTACAAAAACTATTTAGTTGCGTCTGAGTGCCTCGCTGCAATTGTTTGCTTCGCGAGCTGTCAGAAACCATAATGGAATGAGGGAAACATAAATATAGCCGTGAAGCATGTCGCTGGCAGACCGGCCGTACGCGAAGTAACACAGCCGTGACGTTTTCAGCGGCATGCATGCATGCTGCGCAACGTGGAAAAACGCGATTGAAACAAGGAAAACGCGTAGAGAAAAGTGCAGTAATGCGGATGGCATGCGCATGCCACATATTTGATGAATTATTTTAAATTTGCTGCTGCAAATTTTGGAATCCATTATTTTACTCGGTTACGGTCAATTAAAGTTCACTTATAGTTAATCATGATAAGAGCTCCACTCGTATTGCATCGTGGAACTAATAACTAGAGAAAATAAGACAAAACAAACTAATTTTGCGGTGATATTACAACGGGAAGATGCACGCCATAAAAGTTTGTTTACGAAACCACATTTCGCATTATTAAATCGAACAACCCTTCTTTCCGACCACGTGGAGGATCGAAATTAGCAATTTATGTCTTATGCGCTCCATCTCAACCCCTAAATAAACACATAAATTACACCGAGCATTGATTACCTGTTTGATAAATAAACAAAGACGCGCATCGTTGCGGTTGTGCGCGTTGCGTTTTTATGCCGCGTTGTAATGAAATTTTATTGGGCAAAAATACATTTAACGGCCCAATAAAACCGCCAAACATGTCGAAAAGTATTGTCGAATTGCCATTGCCATATCATGAATATTTCAATCCTTCCAACATATTCGCCATATGTGTTCATAAAATTTAATGATGTTCTTTTTTGTTACAGATTTCTCCCCGGCACATGACACATGTAAGTGAGTAATGGATACTTTATTCGCGGCATTTAAATTCTATAAATAATAATTCCCATTTCATGTGCTTGAACGGCTTTGAATGAGCAAGATTGGGATGAATGACGACGATGCGAGTACATTGTTTCCACTTATTATTCGCGGCGTCTTGCATACAGTGTTTAATCTCGGTGGGTTCTTGCTTAACACTCGTGATATAATTATATCCGCACGAACTGGCGGCGAAACACCGGTGGCGGCCAACTTCCGGCTGCGCGCACCAAGACATTACGTCGCAAAGAACAGGAACTACGCCCACGATGCGCGATGAGCACAACGCGACGCGAGAGAGCGCCGAAACGGCATAACTAGGTTTAATATCTGAGGGACATTCTCATAATCATAACACGGTGGTGGGCGCGCACATTCTCTGAGCGTCTATAGAGTGTGGAAGTTGCATATGCGATTTAGGAATACGTGCAGTTGTTTTGGACGTCACCGAAAACCAGGAATATAGGAATACACATACACACATGGCGCTCGTATTACAACTGCAACTGCGAGGGTTACCGGATCCAACTCGTTCGAAGGAAGTGTGCATTGCTTGCTTCTTTGCTCTTTGCTCCCGGCCCTCGTTCGTCCTTTCTATTAGTGAAACACACGCATTACTATATCGCGTACATTCGTACGCATAACGAAGTGGAGTTGAGATGCCATTGTGCACATCGTAAAACGCGTTTTGGCGGGTTGCACACATGCCGCCCCCGTAAACATAAAAATAACGTTAATGACCAGCGTGGTTTATTTCGCGCGCCATATGTAAGCACTCCGTGGGGTTTCTTTATTGGCAAATATTCACAC
>JARJDV010010277.1:0-20402 GCA_030264675.1 Anaulacaspis nigra
AGTACGTTGGCTGTTTGTTACCCAGCCGGTCCGGCTTCGATTCCCGGTGTTTCTATGTCATTGTCAACTTTGCAAGGCATGGCAAATTCGCAAAGTATTCTGCGTGGTGTGTCTTTTCATGGGAAAGCAGAATCGTTGCTTTTACTAATAATGTCCACAACATTTTTATTTTTTTTACTATAAAAACGTTCCGTGGAACTTAAGGAAGCCGTTCTCGAGTTTTGCGCTTAGCAACATTCATTTTTATTTATGTAGAAGAGAAGATAGAGGAAGAAGAAGATTTATATAGAAGATAGAAATAAGACAATGCGCAACCTTGAACTAAAAAGTTTATCAAAACCTTAATGTTACTTATTGCTTCATCAAGTAAAAATTATTCCACATCTATAATTCAAGAGATCTTCATTAATATTGATACAGTGAATGATTTATGAACCAGTTGCTGACACTAGGATGTTGTGAAATACAATAAGGTACCAATTATAATTCAGAATTCACGTGCCTACCTAAATTACTAATATGTCACCTATCAGTAAATAACTGATAAGTCTAAGAGTAATATTTGCAAATAGATGTAGTGCTTCTTCTTACAATTCCATATAGTCAAAATAGATATACTAGACATACACTAAATTTTCTGATTACAGCTCCTTGTGGTAATTCTGTTTACTTAAAGATATTAGTTAGGTAGTTTATTGAATATCGCAAAATGTAATACTTACCCATTAAGTTACAAAAGCCGCATATATCACCTCCGCTAAACGTCCACAACCGAAAACCTTTTTGAAAAGAATTTTGTTATTATTAAGTAGTATAAGATGAAATCTCAATATTTTTTATTTAGGGCTCTTACTATGTTACGCAATTCTATGTGTAATTAACTTACACTTAATTTAAATTTATTACCTAAACTTAACTGCGCAGAATGTTTTCGAATAACAGCTGATTAGCACAGAAGAGCACAAGATTGCACCCCCTTTGAGGACTGTATTAGTCTAGGGGAGCAGTGATTACCTAAAGGGCACGATAATAAATGTGAATGCCGTTAAGTAGAAATTAATTTAAGTAATATTTGGGCACTAAATAATATTAAGTAAAATAAAAATAAAAAATGTAAAATATTTACTTGAAAGGGGATGACAAGGCAAATAAGTTTGGAAACCACTGATCTACTCATCTAACTAGAAATTATTTCTTTTGTTTCTTATGTAAGTTACCACATTACTCCATAGGTGACACTAGCACTTAGTATATCAACTGATCCTAATATTTCGCACCGATTATTTTAAATTTATAAATAAGCAAAGTGTTTCTACTTTCTACCTTATATAGCGACGCATTGCAAACTGTCACTATTTGTTTATTTACTGACAATTTCCATGGTTTGTTTTCCGTTTCGTAAAACAAGATTATTTCGGAATCTAATTCATTGTACGATAAATATTCGAGAACGATTTGACAATTGTTTGTTCGAGATTTACAGTCTTATTAAAACAGTTCAGCGGACGTAACCCGATAGAGAAATATTAAAGAAGTAATCGACAGAATCAGTACGTTGGTTGTAATTTGTTATTGTTTTGTGTGCAAGTGGCAGGACAAAGCGTTTATGTGAATGCGTTTCCACGACTTAGCCCGCTAGTATTTAATTAAAATGCTAATGAAATTGTATCATAATTCATATTTTAATAATGTTCGTTTGGATGGTCGGACTCTGCTTGCAACCTTTACAACAATGCATGAGAAATCCGATAAGTGGTTGGTTGGTTTGCTCGCTGTTCAGTTCGGTTTGCATTTCGATCCACATGAATCGGCACAATGTCTACGAATGCAGAAATGGGGGCAGCAGCAGCGTGCTGTGCATGCCATTGTGACTGGCTGGCTGGTGCGCTGAGAAATAGTTATAATAATGTTTGCGTTATAAATTAGCAAAAATAATTAATGAACAAATTATGTATATACGAAGTGCGCACCGCATAAAACCAATTAGGTTTGTACCAACACATAAACTAATAAATTTTTTAATTCAAAACTTATTTGTAATAATGCGAACATAAATATGGATGGCAAATAAACGCAAATAAACAACGGGATAATTAGCGCGCTAATAAGCGGCAGAAATGAACACGTACAATTGCCTGGTTTATGAAGAACAATTTTGTGTGAACGCTTTCATTCTTATTTTGGGTTAATAACGTGCCGCGAAAGTCCAATAAATGAATACGTAATCGCGTTCCGTTACGGGCAACCTTATGTGAAAAGTCATGAGGAAATTGGTTAGGGGGGCCGAATTTTTATTTAGGTTTTTATAGCAAACGAGAAAATAATTTGGAAAAAAAAATATGATTTTTCACTGCAATCGTTCAGTAACATGCGAACGGACGATAATAGAAAGTAGAATTTGATAATAATCATATCACAAAGTTTAATAACTATGTATTTCCCCCCCCCCCGAAAATTGCATTATTCACTTCGCGGCACACCACGAGCGTTAACGACGCGTAAAAATCCGCACGTCGTACATGCGGGAAAACGTGCAAACTGAATTTTGACCAGCGAAAGCAAAAAAATCAATTCCATTCGGAATCTGGTGAGTTAAATTTACCAGCAGCTCGGTTTGCACTGCCGCCTCGTCAATTGACATCTCGTACCTTTCCCGCAAACCGGCAATTATGTAGCGGTGCAGTGCAACAAAGGCGCTTGCTCGAAACAAGACGCACACGAAAAGAACAATTGCATTGAGGTGAGAATTGGTCGCGGAGCAATGAAAACGTGCGGAGAGCGGTTGCAAGATTCTTGTTTGCCTCCGATGAGCAATTTGATGACGGCGAGCACGCCGTCTTTATCAGACGTGAGACCGGCCCGCTGCGTCTGCTCACCGTTGGCGTTGCACCGTGGCGCGAGCGCTCGCAGAAGAAGTGGGATCGAAATCTCGTTAACTTAAACTGTGGGCCGTTCTGAAATCCTCTCGACACAGCGACGTGTAGTGCGTTGCTAAGGAAATTGTGGGCGTTCTGGCGTACTGGCTCCGCCTGAATGCAGCCTGTGTACATGTAGCGGTGGCGGCTGGCAAAAAACCCGCACTAGTTGCCGCCAACACGCTGCCAGCTCATCGGAAGAACGCAGAATGCTGACGCGTCGTGGCGGGGAAAGTACGCGCACTGCGCGCCTCTTCCTCGTGCCGTCTCGCTTTATCGCCACTACAAATAGAATTTCCGCGGGACCAACAGGCGGGCTGTACTCCCACCATCCTATTAACTTATCACTTTAAGCGCGGATAATGGATAATCCGTGTAAATGGTAAGTGGTTTGTACGACCGACAAAAAGAGCATACTATTGGAGCATCTTCGCCGCGGAGTTTATCACGCACGCAGAAATGTTGACGAGGACGATACTGATGACGATCGCTTTGTAAATACAATTATTGCTTCACAGAATATTAGTTACAATTAGCTGCAACCAAAAGTTGACGGTCCTCGATGGGACAAGTATTAATTAATTAAGACGCGCAAATAAAATATTTACTTTTCTTCGCGTCCAGGAAGTTACGACTCGATTCGAGAATCAAAACTTCGGGTTCGTAGTGATCGAATTGAAAGGTGAGTAACGAGGTATGAGGAACCAGTAAAAATTGCATTAGAGAACTCGTCACGTAGCGACTGTTATTTCTCGTTTAGAAGTTGCGCGGGCGAGCGCAGCATGATAGTTGAGGACGCGCGCGCGGAGGATGAGGCCTGCATCCTTTGTGGTACGCTGAATACAGTGGTGAAGGCGATGTTAGAAAAGCCGTTCATTCGCTCGTTGATAACTCTGATTTACTCCATGGATATGCACATACAGCGTGCGCACACAGGAAGCACGCGGATGTAATGAGAAAGTATGGCTCTAACGTGCTTAGCAAGTTGGCTGAGGCGCTCGGCCCGAAAAGCGGCAATGCCATAGCATGCCCATTTGCACTTCTTCATAATTTTCGACGGCGGTAACGGCAACACCGCAACGCGTTATATCATCGAAATAGCATCCTACCAGCATCCGGCGACTGTTTCGTGTTGGTGGTGTGTGACAGGATAAAATGCCCCGAGACCGAATGGCATCTATTATTTACTAGCCGCTAGTTGATGATTTATTGGGCCCACCAGAATCGTTCGTTGCGAAATGGCGCAGCGACGCTACAACGGGCAGGGAGGCGACGGCGGCGCGCAGCAATCGCGCAAAAAAGCGCCTCAATGAATTATGCAATTTTATCGGCCTGCATAGAAGCGCGTATCGGACGGTTGACAACGGCCAGACGCGCCTTGCAATCGTGCGCGCCGCTGACTAAAAAAGCGGTCTGAATAAAATACGCGAGCACGTTCGATGCGCGTATAAATTTTGGCGCTACTGTTGGCGGCGGGGGCCATGCGTCCCTCTATGGCCGCATCTGACTAGCAATTTAGCGCGCAGCGACCGGACTACACACGCTCGAATATAACAAACATTCAGTGAAAATTTAATGGACATGCCGGCGATACAACAATGAGCTTGTGCACTCGGCCAGATAGGAAATTTCCGACGGCTACTCCCCGGTCGTGCTTTGACGCTAAAACGTAAATGAAAACTCCCAATGGGATATTAAATCTGCTCGTGGCTAGCGCGAGCGCGCAACGTCACAAATAACACCCATTGTGAATAAGCCCGCAGTATGCAGTATGCAGCATGCTGTCCGTGCAACAATCCAGAGCATTCTGCATTCTGTATTCTGCATTCAGCTGTAATCGGTGCCAGCGGAAATCAGATGGACTGGTCGCGCCACTGACCAGTCCATGCACCGGGATGTAGCGCGCAACCCAAATGGATTATTGGGGACGCGTATATTTGCGGCGCGAAGCGATCTCCATAATTCTAGAAATAAATAGCCAGGTGTAGATCATTCGTCGGCCGGCTGTAAATCTAATCGGAAACTGTGCCCCAAACGACAGCGTGCAACTCTCAAATGTTTTCCGGGCGCTCACTGGAGATTTTTATGCATTCGCGAACTGAGTCTTATTTATGGCGCATTCAATGAAATTTGTTGGCGTATCATTCATTACGGCAGCTAACTAAATCAAGCACATGACCAATGTCTGCCGAAATGCCGTAGGTTTGCAGTTCGAATTCCAAAGTGTGCGTGAAGCCATATAAAACATTAACATGGAAAATAATTTGCGCATGGAGGACGCAGCACAGCGCATCTAGCATTGCACAACGCGCATCGCGGTTGGCCGCCAATTTTTATTTTCCTTATTAAAAATAATGCGATTGGATTAATATTGGGCGAGCACGCGCATACTGCCGGATATCACGCCAAATGAAAATCGACTCGCTGGTCGCCGTGGCAGTGGGCAAATGGCGGCCGCGCTGAAATTTATTTAACAAGCCAATAAAATTCAATGCCCGTTCGGCGTTTTCGATTATTGTTATTATCGTTATGCGGGGATTAAAGCAGATTTACGACGTAGCCTAGCTGTGGCAATTAATTTTTGCTCGCTTTCCAGGCCGCGCAATACCCCCCCCCCCCCCCCCAATATTGGCTGACGCAGAACAATATCCTGATTTAATCACACCGAGCGCCGCAAAGGAAAAAAATCGAAATTGGTACCGCGGCCGCCGGCCGCCGCTGTCACGAAAAGCACCACCACTCTCTCCGCACGGGTGGTTCTACGATAGCTGGTGGCCAGCCGGGTGGTGTCTGGTCTCGCTGCTCGAACTGTCACACCGACTGTTGCCGCCGCCGCCGATCCGCAATCACTAATAAACGCATCTTTTATGCATATAATCAAATAATAGTCCTCTGTCGCCTAAGTTTCATGATTCGCCTTCGATGCGCGCGTTTTGTTTGCCTTTGTTCCAGGCGCCCGAATGATGGGAATGCGAAAAACGAGCCGTGGGGGGAAAGAAGTAAAGATCGATGTATGAAAAATTCATTTTTCCATGCTAGCAATTCTTAAACGTATCTCATAACTCGTTTTCGCTCGGTGACGTTTCACTAAAGCAGCGCTTACGGCAAGCGGTTTCCATGGTAATTCACGAGAATTTCATTTAAATTGTCACATAAATTCGGAGCTGGGAAACAGCGGAGCGGCAAGGCAAGCGTGTCGGAACATCGTTCTGTGGGGGGAATACGTAAGCGGATTTTGTGCGATGCTCTTCATCGCATTCGCAACACACAAACATACGCACACCCTTATGTTCGATCGTACACGAGGCGGTTGCAGCGGCGGCAATAACGCCTCACGTGCATGTAGCGCACAGGCGAGAGCGCTCGGCGCACTGAACCGCTATGGCGCGATTCGATGGGATGGCCGCCCCCGTACATACGACGACGATACGACCGGCAACTCGTGGTAATTCACTAGGATTTAATTTAAATTAGTTTTCGCGGTAGTGCCGCGGTAACATTAGAATTGTTCCGGCGCGCTTCACTCCCACACACATTCACGAAGTACACGCACACATGGTGAAGCGGTAGAAATATACCTGCATGCCGGCACGTGTTCCACCCCCGAAAGCGGAACACTGCCGCGTAGGCAACCCCAATGCGCTTCGCGTAATGTTTGGACCTTCGCTTCTCATTCACGAGCCCCGCAAACAGCCGCGAGCCAACCGTCAACCAATGGTTGCGATCCCCGCACGTGGACCGTTACGCATCATTGCAACTTAAGGCGGCTTTATACTGCGTAATGATACTGGCACACGTAACGCAAAAGACAAAGCGCGAGAAAAACGCACAGAACGAGTGATGCCAAGGGAGAGCACGCCACGATATACAAATGCCCAATTTCGATTCAACTAGGCCTCCCAACTCTACGCGTGGCACTCATCGACTGCGAATAAATACCTCATCACTCCCCCTCGCGTCTTCTTGGATAAGCTGTTTTGGTCGTTTGTCGGTCGCGGCTGGCCGCCAGCTTTAAATACTACGCGTCGCGACGTCGGCCAGGGTGGCCTGTTTAGTATAACATCGGTTAGTTATCTGTAATAAATGTGATAATTCCCAATCGGCTACAAGTCACCGCATACCCCATCTAGGCTCTCAGCGAGGTCGAGGGGAGACATGAATGTGGCTGTGGCCGGCGAGCCATATGTCGTCTGCGATTTCGACCGATTCGACGCGCACCGATTACACATTTGGCGATGCAATCAATCCCCCCAGGGTTGGCAAAACACTTGACGCACGATGGATGCTCTTCGCGAGACAGTTGGTCTTTTATTGGCGCCGAGTGCATGCCGCCGGCTGAAGTGCCGTTTAATATTTAATAACGCATCGAACCACTTGACGCCCGCGACCACATGCTTGTTGCTCGCACACGCGAATTTCAGATGCTGAGGAGGTAATAAAAGTTAAATTTTATAACGCATGAAATCGAAATAAATATTTAGGATGTCCCGACGCATCGTCGATGCGGGGCATGTTACACCAGAAAATAATTTTCAAATAAGGGAAGCCGCGAGCTGGCTAAGTTAGCAGCATCACGAGTAAGTAAAGCATGCAAATTGCTCTGATTCTTCACCGCCACCGCACTCGCTCTAAGTTGAGTTCGCAGGCGGCAGCGAGCGCATTTTACTGCCAGCTAAATGAGACGAGCGCACTCGCCGAAACGGCACCGTCGAACCACCTTGATGCGGATTGTAAAAAGCGTATCACCGCGGTTGCCTAGAGCTCTAGGAGTCGGCGGCAACGGCAGCATCTGTCGACTCACGATCTGACGACGTTACATCTATTACGGAGGCGCGCGCCCGCATTGCCATTACACGTTCAGGCATTTTAGGCTCTTACCTTTTAAGACTGGCAGTGCTGGCATCCATTTTATTTGCGCAACACCAATGCACACTTCCGTCGCGACGCATCGTGTCGCGGATGCTGCTTAAGCGCATCCACTCGTTTACGCAAATGTAATATTTGTAATTTCATAAACGAACGTAATTGCGCATGTACACGACGCTTCGTGCGCGCCGCTACGAATCGCATCCGCTCGCTGGCAAACAGCTTTTCGTTTAAGTCCACCAAACGACATTTCCTAATATGATTTTTTTCTTTACGCGCGCACCCTTTATAATTTTCGGTATATTAATTGGGTTCGTCCGTAAACAGTTCCCGGAACGTTTCCTCCCGAGTGTATTGCTTATAGCGAGCAGGCAAGCAACCTTCAACCGCCTTCAAAAGGAGTTGTTAGTTTGAGTCAACCGTAATTAGGCTTGCTAGATTTCGCCTCATCAAGTGCTGCCGTCAGAAAATGCGCACTACGACGATGCGATGTTGCTAGTTAGTTAGTAGCACCATTAGTGTGCGCGCGACTAAGTAATAAGCCGCCGCCGACGAAAGATGCGCATTTTGCACACAACTTTGCCGGTCCCAGTGCGGCTAATTGCGCTGGCGACAATGATGATTATCGAGAGACGGCACAAGTCAGAATGATACGACTTCAAATGTAATGACGACGAACGAATGATAACTGGCGCGAACAAATGCAAATCGCGCTCGTGCACTAACTATTCGGCGAGTAGCGGCGAAATCGACAATTTGCATTTTAATTAAAGTGAAGTGACGTGTATCTTCACGATGTTCGGGTCGGGAATGAGTGCACCAAGTGCAGGCCACTTTGCAATAAGATACTTTATTATCGAAGTGATCATTGCAAATTAGGAGCGCTCGCCAGGGCTAGCTAGCATATGCTCCAACATAGTTTATTGCTATTGCCGCGTCAATTTCGCTATGAAATCGCGCAAATATTATTATATCGCATCGCATCGCTGATAATACGCGCGTGTTGCATGCACAGGCGAACATCATCGATTTGCGTAAATGCGTCTTCGATTCATATTTGGGCTCATACGTCGTCTAAGTCCAGCGTCTTGCCGCAATTTATGGCGCTTTAAATGAATTACCAATAAAAATCTGGCACTTATTTATTCGGCGAACGGTGCACGCTTTTCTAAATAATAAATGAGATGTATACGGAGATTGGCTGCGAGTTATTTGTATTTATACGAAGAGGGTGCGAGATTGCGCAGACCATAATGCTCGACATATGCGAGGGTGGTTGCCGGCCAGCGCGCCACGATTTTCCCCAGAGGCTCGAAACATTTGGCCAAAGATAATGAATATCTTGTTATTACCAACATCAATACAGAGCATGCGCGACAAAGTCGGGCGATAAACGTTGATGCACTTGAGGAGGGCACGCATAGAGCCCTGCTCGCTCATCTAAATCAAACGCGTGCGTTGCCTTGAAACGGAAAATAATTTCATTCGCATGACTTTATTATGATCGCCATAACTCAAATTTGCTCCGTATAAGCGCTCGAAGCGCACGACTGGCGAACATGCAACTTTTATTCCGAAATGCATGTAAATGTCAGCATTATTTTCATCATTCATTTGCAGAGTTTTTCTCGCATGCGCACTCGACTTGCGCTCACTCACACGACAACGCAGTGATAGCAACACGAACGGTGTGAAAGACGCACTTGGCGGCGGTGGCGGCAGTGTTCGGCAAATGCGTCTAAATAAAGCACGCTAACAAAAAAGCTTTTAGTCGGGCAGCGCGCAAAATTAAGTCGACCCATTAATAATAACAAGCTGTCGCCATTTATTTCGACTAATTAATAAAATTTATGACACTTTACAGCGTTGTTGCATTTTTGGCGAAAGCGCGCAACACAAATACAAATTAATATAGGCGTAACGCGAGCGCACGCGCGTACCTATGACTATCAACCGAGACCGCCGCCAACACGCCGTTCATTTTTAATGCGAAATGAAAATGAATTATTCGTCGATTTTAAAGAGTTATTTGTTCAAATTTGTTGCTATCCACTCGCCCATTTCAGGCGGTCCACTCACACCGCGGCGCGCCCTAATAGCATTTGACGTGCACAAAACCACCCCATAATGGCTCGGGAAAAAATTGTTCATGAATTATTGTTTAAATAGATGTATGTGTTTTGAACTCTCCGCCCCATCTCGAACGTGGCTAGGTTGGCTTGTCATTATTTTAATGTGTTTTATTAATGCACTGAAAAGTCCGAAACTATAGGCGCGCGCGAACGAAAAAATTTATGAACGGTGTAAAAGCTGACTGCTGCTCGCAAACATTTGTAAAATGGAAAGCAAAAAATGTGTCGCAGCAACAATACGCTTTAGCTGCGGTGCGCATATAATTAATGCATTCCGCGCGCTCAATTTTTAATAAAATCCATAAATTCGTAATCCGGACGCGCATATATTTCCACAATGTTCATTATGTCCACGCGCGCGCGCCCTAAATTAATTATGGTCATTCATTGACATCCATCCGTACGAAATATGCAAACAAAAATAAATTTCTATGGCCATTATTATTCGGTGTTTTTGTTTTACTTTTCCATACAGCAATTAACTAATGCGCTCATAATAAATAAGCAAACACCAACGTGGAGAGTACACGGTACGAACGAGCTGCGCGCGTACGCAATAAAAGAAAAACATATGTAAGGCGCGTTATTATAATGGCAGCTTATGTAAACGTCATTATTATGATGATGTCCCCTTTTATATCCGTTGCATTTAATAATGTCGATGCGCGTAGGTACAGCAAGCACGTCGTTTGGGGGTCTAGCCCCGGCTAAATAAGTTTATTAAGTTATTAACCTATAACCAACTGTGATGATCGATTCTATAAATTACACACGTCTCGTCGAAAATTATATGCTTGTACCCCAAACGGACGGCGCGCCGCGGCGCTCGGTTCTCGATTGTATTGCTCGACGGAGCTGCGAGAGCCGATAATGGCTCAATGCAGCGTACTTGACGCGCTAACACTCCTATTCGTACGCCAACTCGCAGCGTAGTGATCAGTTTATTAAAGTAATAGCCACGTGCAAATATTGATACAAACAAATATTCCATTATCGGCAGTGATACACATCAATTACGCGCGACTTCCATGCCTCACGGATCTATTTGCTGACGAATGCGAATACGAATTGAGCCAAATATTTTTTGCACTCCGACTCTCGTTCAAGTGCGCTTGCATGTGAGAATAAATAGAATACGAAATGACAATTTGCTTTTTCAGCTGGCTTGTCGGAAATTAATTTTCCACTCCATTTACGACAGCATTTTTCGTAACTACGTAAAAGAAACGCTAAACGAGCGCACGCACCAATGCCTTAGGCCAACTTGAGGAAGCTAACATTTATGTGTGATTAACCCGCGTTTTTATTTTTGATCGGTAAACAGTCGAACGATTGCGTGGTTTGATGGCTCATTACTGAATTAAATTCCGAATTAACTCGATTGTAGGGCACAACACTTTCTGCCTGCGTAAACGGAAAAACAATTTCGTCAAAAGCGTCTGCGCGATAATGATGAAATCATTACGTACCATTATCTACGCAGTGAATTGATGCACGATTGATGCGTTTTCGGCGCGGCGCTTAAAAGCGAAGTAGAAAAATGCTAAAAGTGTTTGACTCCTGCACCTTACCTATCCGGCAGAGCTAAACGGGCATCCGCAGCAAACATGCTCAATTAAATGCGAATCGAATTATTCGAATAAAACACTTACAACGCTTGACCGGCTTTGCGCATCGAACTATCTACTTAACGACAAGTGTATAGGCTATGGATATTATTTATTGATTAGCCGCCGTCGTCGTCGGTATCGGCGGCGGTGTGCTCATTATTAAGTGCGTACGCCGTAAATGGTTAACAACTAAACAACTTCCTACGCAAAGAGCAAACGCGCGGCGTGCCGAGGAATGCAAGTGCGCTCGAATTAATTGTTTCGCACATTATGGGCGCGCGCGTTTTACGCATTTTACGCGCTCACATTGGAATAGCGTCGAGCGGTCGGTGCACAATTATTAATATCTCCATTAGGAATGAGGAGCGCCTGCGATTTTCGATGCATGTATTTGTATAATGCGGCATTCTCTTGCACTTACGTTCCGTGCATTTCATAAATAATTGCGTATTTATGCGTGTGTCACGCATAATAGCGACATATGCGTAAACGCAAGTAATAAACAATAAGCGCGCGCGCTCAGATAGCACTTGCTCCGTTTCGCGCACTCCGCGAACGGCGCTTTGATTACAAACATTGTTGCACCTATGCGCGCCAATTTTCATGCACATGTGCTTTAATAACTTTGCGCGTCGCAATACGGCGGCGAATTTTCCGGCGTGACTGGGCGCGCTAACATCATATTCATATGCTCACGTGGAAACGTAACCAGTGCGAGGCGCGCATACGATGCCGAAACAAAACGCGCTATTCTTGCGGAGAACAATGCCGAACAATGGAAAGTGCGACCGACGCATGCACACAATGCGCTTGCCCCAAGACGTCGCGCCGCTTTGCGCCGCGCAAAAAAATGCCGGTGCGCATTGATGTCTCAATTAAACGCCGACAAAGTGTTGCACAATTAGACATTATTGTTAATTTGTTACTAAAGTATCTATATAGTAAGTGTCGAATGACTACGAATGACTCCAGTACGACGATGTGCGCGCCGACAAAAGGCGCGTCGCGCCTCGCTGAAAAATCGCGCAAATCAAGCGCGCCGAATTCAATTAGTCGTGCAATCAGCGCTTAAGTATTAATCAATCGCGCCCTCGAGCCCGCTAATTAAGCATCCATCATGTCGTGCCGAAATGCGATGGGCTGCTTGCTGCGTTTGTTAATCACTAAATCATTAATGCCGTGCAGTGACACGGAATGAAAAAAGCGGGCTTGCTGCCATTGCGGCGCGGCCGCAGAACGCAGAACGCATTAATAACTTAATTACGAAACAACAATAACAATAGCATAACGTTGCAACATCGCAGCTACCTGCAGTAAGTCGCGCAGTGCGAGGTATGCAACCGTCTAATTAATAATATTCCATTACAACCCGCTCACAATGCGCACAAATATTAATTCTTTCACAAGTTGGAAACTCTTGGGGTGATGGCGACGAATATGCAAAATTTGCTATTTGCGCCACACCGCAATACTTCTTCATCTGCATCTGAATCGTGGCGAGTTAATAAATTACGCCCGAGAATGAATCAATCAAACGCAAATGTATTGGGCAATGTGTCGGATTGCCACACGATGAACACGGTACGCACGTGTGTGCGTGTGAAATGAAAAAATTATGTCGATTTTTCTTGCGAACAGCTGGACGCGGCCACAAGAAGCGCAGCGAAACAAAAAATTAATAAAGACTTAATAACACCGTCAAAATATCCTGATTGAAATCCACGCCGTGTTTCGACGTTCCTATGTATTCGCTCGTGTACTCGTTTGTTGATGCTGTTCAAATACATGCTCTAATGCGACGAGCGCGCAGAACATTTCAGGCCATGAATCGGCTCTGAAGATGCTTTCGTCCGCCAACGGAGTGCGAGCGACAAGCCGGAGCAGCCGGAACGAAAACAGAGCCCGATATGAAACCGTACAACCTTCTAAGAAACCGTCTTATAAGCTATAACTTACCGCAACGACGTCGCAATATTAATTATAAAAGGCGCTAACATTATATTACCAGTCAAACCATTGTGATGAGGGTATACAACACACCGATAACCTCGACAAACTACAAGCAACAACAACAACAGCAACAATAGTTTGCACCACCGCGGTGCACCGCAGCGGTGCACCGCTGCAAGATGAACACCACAAGCGAAAGCTATTTGCCGAGACGACACAGTGGACCAAGACGTGTGTTCTTGGAGAGTTCAATTGGTGGAAAACTTCGTCAGTTAATCGTTTGAAAATTAATTACAATGTATGCATTTGAATTACATAATGCATTTACTATATAACACTTTAAAACATAAGATGGATTTGGTGCCGTTGTTTGGCGACAGCACGAATACGATATAACGCTATTTATCCATTATTGGGACTGAGAAGGTTTGTTAATATTAATCGCTGTTTGAAGCAGATTAATGTTCGATTATTAGCTTCTTGTCTTGTTGCGCACCGGGACACGGATCGTTAATTAAGTTCTCCGATGGATCTTTCTTCCTTTCCTTCTCTTCCTTCTTGCGCACCGCTCTCGCACGCTCCCTCCATATAGGATAACGACGACGACTAACAAAATTGTGTAAATTGGCGCTAAGTTGTTTTGGCGGCAACGATTGGAGGCTCATTACAATTTTGACATGTCAATTTCGCATTCGCAAACATCGTGCGCGCCGCTGCCAATTGATGCAAATTGGTAATTTAGCAATTTGTACACAACACACACGCGCGCGCATGCAACTCTTTTCTTCTTAGCACCAATTCGCAATTCGGTGCTGCGACCGTGGAACGCAATCTCCACAAAGGCGAATAAATCACATAAACATGTCCGGGCATTCGAGTCGAACGCGTTCGGGCGAAAAGTCGTAAGTCATACGGCCTAAGTTAATATTTAGCGATGGCGCGCAACGCAACAAGTCGCTGAATGAATATTATAAATAAACGTCAGACGTAATTAAATTGCTGTACACATAACAACTTAACAACAACTTAACATCCGCGCATCTTAGGCCGGATTTATTTAACGCGTTCGAAACCAGTTTTCCGAATTACATGCGTCGATGCTCAAGCCGAGGTGCCGATGTCTTGTTCTGCACTCGAAAATAAATCAATTTTCGAGCCATTCTTCGTCTACGTTGGATGCCTTGCAGACAATTTGCGCCCCTTTTGCGCGCGTCACCTTACGCCCCGGCTGCTGCACGCCAGTTCGAAAAGCGCGTTGCGCTGCAATTCCAACGCCACAATTGTACACAAGGTGTATCTGCTGTCTCTGGCACTGATATGCAAAACCTGAGTGCTCTGCCCGAGTTTAATAAGCACTCTCAGCCCGACCGAATGTGCTTCTTTGATAAATTGATAGCAGTACCGGAAGTGCGCGCATAAAATACGGTTTGGCACGTATCCTACCAATGCAAAGCAGCGCGCCGTTCAAATGACGAAAAGTGTGCAATTTATGTGGACACTTAATTACAGCACAATTTATGATCCGCCTTAAATAATCCTGCTGGCCATTCAATTATCTTGTGTCTCAAGTAATTTCAATAAATTAATGCGTGACTTTTATTAAGTTTTGACACCAACAACAAGCGTAGAGTTTCAATGTAATTTACATACATTTGTAACTCGAAGCCCAACTGTATCTATTCTAGCCTACGAAATATACTCGTATATACTCGTAGAGCGCAACTGTGGGCAAACAGCATGAACGTCGAGGTAATAATATTGCCTGAAGGGTGGCTTATCACGTCAAAGCAATCTATTCCCCTGGCTTGACGTCCACAATGACAATCCGATAATTATTACTAAACGATGTGCTCGGCACCCAGGGTGCAAACTAAATGCAGGCTCAAGAGAATGCCTCAAAAGAACAACGACAACGTACCGAAAATCTGTCACTCACGTAATCAGTCATTGCTATTGCGATTGCGCCGATAAATATTTTAATTTCATCGAATACTTCTAGCCGCGTTGACTCTTCGTCAAGAGCAAAAAGATGTGAACAATCGGTGTGAGTCAGCGAGTGTTACAAGACGTCGCAATCGACGCGTCGCGCCGCATTGTGTCATGATGATAAAGTTAGTCATTTAATCGTCAGGGAGCGCGGCGACCGCCAGCGCAGCTAATTATAATGATATTATTCTAATAATGATAATCCTAGGTAAAGTGTATCAACGCTTGGAGACGCCGCATTGTTATGAAACAATTATTGTCCAGCAATCGGGGCTCGCGCTTGAATGCGCTTGCCTTTCCTCCTGCATTCGCCAATTGCGCGATACAGAGCAATTTAATGATGGCGCAGAATGCGGCGAGCGCATAAAATAATTTGTCGTTGTTATTGCTCCTGACAGCGCACGCCGCGGCGCGCTGGCAATAAAGTTCGTGAGTGGAGAGCCAGCCAGTCACCAGCGATCTAGCACGCACGACGACGACGTACTAATAGAGACATCATCAGATTATTGTTGGAAACGGGCGGGCGCGGTCAAAGAGGTGTCGGGATGATTAACGCCCGACCAGTTGAATATATTAAATTGTATTATGTTGTTGCTGGGCGCGCGAGGACGACGCGCGAAGACGGCGCAGTAAACGCATAGCTCGCGCGCGCGGACAAAGAAAGGGCCAACGAGCAGCTGCGCCGCGGCCCCCCTGCGGCACCAACGGGGGGTCTGCGCTGTTAACATGAAACGACGACGCGACGTACAGCCCCGGCCTTTGATTCATTCGAGGGAATCTTCGCACCTCACCGCATCAAGCCGGCCATCGTAATGAATACACACGCATCGCATTCTTTTCGGCCGCAGCGCAGGAATGATGAAGGAGGAAGAAAAGGAGAGGGTTGACGAAAGGCGCAAACGCGGGTACGCACGCACGCACGCTCGCACGCACGGAAAACAATTCCGAGTGCAATTATTCGCGCGGAATGCGCATTTGCTTATTTTGCTCATTATCCACGAGGGGTTCACACGGACTCATCACCGGTCAAAGAACACCGCGCGGCAGCGGCAAATAAAGACGTTAAAGTCGCGCGCGCCTCCATCGGCAAACAACAATAACGCACCGGCCGACGATTGTTTTCGAGTTAGACACACCGGTAATTCGACGATTTGTCTCGGGCGCGCACACAGGCGGCGCGCGCGCCGCGACCGCACCAATGCTAATAGTAATCGGTAATTGACAATGAGTGCAAACGCGCGGCCGGAAAGTTGGCCGGGAATTGAATTAATTATGGCGGCGCGCAGCTTTCGATTGCGTTGCCGCCGCTCCGCCATACCGTCGCTCGCGAATTGAAATAAAGCTGGCCGTAAATGGTGCGCTCTGCGTTACTGCCGTTGCTCCTTGCTGCTGCTTGCTGCTGTCTTCTTCTCGTCCTTAACTGAGCAGTGCGAACACGGCACGCTTGCACGACTCGCTTTTCCTTTAATAACCATATAAATAAGCCGTGTGCGCGCGCAGATTTATAGCCCCTCGAGCTTGTTGATTTATTATTTAAAACCATATTTCACAGTCAAAATAACTGAGAGATAATCGTGCCTTTTTAATTGTACTCGAACACACGCGATTCGCATCGATATATCAAGTGCGCGGTAATTAATATCCGCCTGATTATAAATATTTTATTTAATCGAATGATAAACGATACGCTCGCGCATATTAGAATCGCACGCACAATGCACAACGCGCGCAAGATGCTCGAATCTATTTTATTTCACTTACTTCGATTGTGTTCGCGTGATATACGGGTAGCGTAGGCAGCGGATAGCACTTAACGTAAGAAGTGGCGTGCCGATTCGTCGTCGACTGCTTTTCGTCATTGCGCTGATTGAAATTCTACATTTGTGGCGGCCCGGCGCGCTTAATCACTGCGTAATTTAATTACGCGAGGGCCAGTGATAGCAAATACGGCGCATATAACCGCAGACGATGGGCACGCATCACGCGAGAGGTCACCCCGTATAAGCGCGTGCTCTTCACGCGAATAAAAAGCGCTGCAGCGTGTCTCGTACGATAGACTCGCCGTCTCTGGATGATAAAGTTTTCTAATTATAACTTACATGCTCCCGCATGTTGTTTTTGCTGTTAATTAAATTTCATATAAGTAATGTAGAATGATGCGCGGCGTGTTTGTATTCGCGAACGTGTACGCACTCGTCTAATATGCTATTAGCATTTATTGAATAATTATACGAAAATAAACTACGCAAACATATCGCGATAAAACAGATACTGTGCAAGAATGCCGAATCAAGTTGACCAGGCAATTCTTGTTCAATTGTTTTGCATTCAGTGCATTCAATGCAGTACGATAGATAGGAACTATAATGATTATTATTTTGGCGCCGCTGTACTTGCGTGAGATGTTAATTGCATGCACAGTTTGGCGGCAAATGTCTAGAAGGAAAAAGCGGGCTAGCGGTTGAGCGCATTCTATTTTTTTTAAACTTCTTGTGGAAGAATTTAATTATCAGCTGAATACATCCACCACCGCGGTGCATCGAGCGAGAAAGTGCCAGGTAAACGTAATTTAATGAAAGACGACCCACAGAGGATGAAGACGAAAACAACGAACCGTAAAACTAATTTATTATAAAAAAAATAATTATTAGATTAGATTATTTCGCCGCAATCAGCGACGGCGAGAGATCGAGGGGCGTTGTGAACAATGCTCCAAAAATGATTCCGAACCACGAAAGGAGCGGAAAATTATAAAGTTATAACGAGAAAATAATTGTCGATTTCGAAAATGAAGTCCTCACTACTTATCAGTACTAATATTTGGTATTAACTCGTCGTCGTTTTTTGGCGACGAACACTACAACTTCACTCGCATTACGTTGGGAAACAACCCTTCACGTGCGCGAGCGCCTCAAAAAAGTCGAAAACATTTATGACGTGCGTTGAAACGAAGGCAAGGAGATGACAATTTATCAAAGAGCCTAGCCATAACGACAAATCATCCTGCGGTGCTGATAAGGCAATGGCATAATGATTATTTATAATTATGTATTAATTCATAAACAACATTAATTAATATTCGCCTTCATCTCTCGCTGATTTCTTAACATCCGTATGTCGCCGCTCACACGCTTTTATGTTCGTTCGTGCTTCTCTTTCAAGCGCAGGTGCGCGAGGTCCCGCGCGCTGCTAGTAGCGGACGGCGCTGTATGGGAATCGGCACGATGATCAAATTAATAACAATTTAATTTGTAAGCAGCAGCGACAAATTGATAAACTGATAAACTAAACGCGGCGTTTACTTTTTCGATTAGTGCGCACCGATAGTAGACTGCGGCGGCTTGTTTCAATTTAATTAAAAACGTTGATAAAAACGCGTGTGTCGCAAGATGCATTCGCGAGAGCCAATGCGCGTTCGTTGTTATCGACGACCAGATGTGCGGCTCGTGTGTTATCAATCACGCGCCGTGTATTTACAACTTTCTACACAATAATTATTATTAATAGTTTATTATGCTTGATTGCTGGCCGTAAACATGCTCTCAACCCGATAACATACCGCGCGCTCGCTGACGGGGTCAGAATCAGGAAGTTGGGTCACTGCACACTGACTGTAGTCGTTGCGCAAATCATGCTCGAATCGCGTCGGATAATGTCATATTGTTTCGTTGCCCCCCCCGACTGCCGGCCAGCTTGGCACGCGCAACCCTATTGCAACGCAAACTCATAATTACACTTTGATTGATATGTTATTATGTACCTGTGTTTCGCTTTTCGTTTTATGTAAAACGTATCATTAAGTTTCCAGGTAAGCAAAGGTATGTTTTCAATTTGAAAGCGCAGATGAAGTGAAATGATTTATCTCACATGGCTATGACAATGAAATTAACTCGAAGTAGATTGATTCATTTTTCAAACTAATCATCAAACGCTCCGAATCCTTTTTAAACGTTCGTTGTGAAAAACAAAGTGTCTCACATTTTCCAGATTTTTGGTAAAGTAGTAGTAGGAATAAGAATTTTAAAAACTATGATTGCATGTTGGAAATGATTAGGAGAGTGAAATAATAGTTATTGGTATTGACGAATAGACCGGGCAGAATACTGCATGATAATAGTTGGTATGCGCAAGCAAATGGGCGGCAAGATGGAAGATGGAAGAAGAAGAGGAGAATAAAGTTGGATGCGCCCGAGATGGCCGGCTGATTGAGCTGTCAGCCGGGGGGGAACAATGGGCTCTTTAATCATCTAATTACATGTCTGGTATGGTGTTGTTTGGTTACACGTACGCCGCGGTGCACCGCCTAACAACATGTGGATACAAATACCTTGTATTAGCCTATTATAATAACGCGTTTCTTTACGGCTAAACAAAACGTCGATATTAATTTACAATTAGGTAGTGATTAACAAATGCGGGCTGATATCGCGAATTTGTTTGTCCCAACCGAAAATTGTTCCTGCTGCCGTCGTGATCGTCGTCGTTGTCGGGATCGTCGGCGCTGAGAGGGCGTTCTGAGTGCCGGGACATCCGCGCGGGTCGCCGTTTCAGTTTACATTGTCCGCCCTATGCATGCGCGTCCGTGTAGTATTACTGTATTTTAATAACAATCGGCGGTCGGCGCGCGCGCGCGCCGTAATTGCTTCATTATACGCATCAATGCAAGTAATACCAACACGCGCATGAAATGCTCAACAGTCGCGGGGCCGGCCAACGCCGCGACGCATAACTGTGCGCTAATTGCGACCATTACAGATACGCGCCGAAATGATTGGCGACTTTATTGAATTCATTCGCGAGAGAGAACCGCGCGAAATGTGCATGACCAAACAAAGTAAGAATGTGTCATTATGTGTAAAACGGCCAGCACCACCACAGTGCACCGCACAGTGGGCCAGCGATGTTCACTGTCGATAAATTTCAAACGCATGTTCTGGAAAAAA